>MU155251.1:0-97269 GCA_015484465.1 Pholiota conissans
GGTAACCCTAACCCTACACAGCGGCAAAATCTTCGAGGTCGAAAGTCCAGCAAGTTGCAGAATGCGCCGAAACATGCAGAAAAACACTCAGGAAAAAATCGTGATTTTTCCAAAAATGGTAAAAACTCAGTGAGATTTCTTTCAAATTTAATTCTGACTCCGGGGAGTCAACAGAATCTCATTAGCCTATGTTTCTATGCAGTTAAAAGTTTGGGAAAGCTCTTTGTTGTTGAGCAATAGCGAGCTCACTGTCTGCTTACATAAGGGTGCTGGTTCCTCGTGTCCTCTACCTTATATCTTTAATATCTTTGATAAAGTATACACTTTACGGCAAAGTATTATAAAGCCTCAGTAGGTACCCACTGGAATCTTGCAAGTGCTTTGGCGCCCGCAGTTTGGAATACATTCCGTGATGTGTATGATCGGGGCACCCTTCCCTGCTGCCTAAAAAACCCGGCACACATCAACTTCATGGAATTTAATTAGCGGTGGACCTACTTAGTTTTTCTGAAGACGTCCCATCTTGGCTTTGGGCTTTGGGCCCTTGTTTTCTTTGACAAGAGCGCAAGTGTAAGTCTGAGTTTGAAAAGTTTATACGGAGTAGAAGTGTTGACGACCTTTGCGCTCGAAACTTATCATATTCGCACTTGCCACTACTGTAACCTTTTACTAACCATGGCAAGCGATGCCCCAAACTTTGGTCTTCCCCCGCGGCCCCCGACAGCCTCGACGGCCTTATGGGCACGTATCCTAGAGCCCAAGTCGCGTCTTCCAACCAGCCTAGCGGAGATGCCGAACGCTATACCCCCTCCTGCACCTCTAGATAAGAACGCGACGACAATGCGTATCCTCTTACATGACACCCAAGCCAACCTGGAGAAATTCGGAGACCATGTACGGAAGTTGATAGAAGGGGTCAAGGAGACGAAGCATGAGATCAAGACGACGAATACACTCTTTGAACGGGATAGGGAGACGTTGGTTGGAGATATAACGGATCTGAGTGAGCTGGGGTGGTTTAATTCCTTTTGTATGCTCTCATAAGTCTTCCAGTCAACAGAAGCCAGAAGGAAATACAGAAAGCTATTGGATGCCCTGCGACAAACGATTCCGTCCAATCCTTCTTCAAAGACGTTAATGGGCGCTTGACGGACCTTGACCACCGAATTAGTGCAATTCAAGCGGTATTTTCCTATCGTGAATTGAAGAAATACTCATCGACTTTGCTGTATAGTTTAATCAGACTCATGCGCAAGCTCTTCAAAGCCAAATGCAAGCTGTTCAAATCCTGCTCGATAAGCAAGGTTCCATACTCACCGCCGTTATGCCTTTGCTTCCCCTCCTGCAAGCTCTGCCTCTGCATATAGACGGCGCAAAGACTAATATCTGCGAAAATCTCACAAAAGCGTTATCCTCTAGAGTCTACGTAACTCCAAAGACGAGCGACATGACCTCCTATACTCCAGAAGAACAGGAATCTCGTAAAAGGAAGCACCCGCCGGATGCTACTAGTAGCAGCGCTGTATCTTCTTCATCGCCGATTCCTGATTTGCAGCCGAAGTCTTTTTTTCATCAGGAGCACAAGCGAATGCGTACGGACCCTTCAAACTCGACACCTGGTTCGATGCAAGAATCGGCAGCAGCATCGCCGAGCAGCGCTCCTTTAACGATTTCTAAACTTCCAGACGCCCAAGAACCGTCTCGGCGAACTGACTCTGCATCCGGGATTTCTCCTAGAGGTCGTGAAGTCCCAGGCACGGGGACGGACAAGAAAGTTACTATTACTGCTTCTGCAACACCCTCTGCGAACCATCGGACCTTCACCCTGCCGACTTTCAGCACACCTCTTAACCGCCGCCCTTTGAGCGATCTTCTCCCGCCACCTCCCTCGCGACAGGATTCGAGACCTATCGAAACGCCTCGGAAAAATACGCTGTGCTCTGTACCTCCTTCCTCTTCCTCCTCTGTGCAACAACTACGCGTAACAGATTCTAGATCTAGGACGAACACTATTGCTAGTACTGCCGCTGCTACTGGGACTAAGCAAGTAAACCTGCATCACTTGTTTGCAAAGGATACTCCGAAAGCCCCGCGGACGTTGAGTCTCGGCTCTGAGGCGCATTTGTCGCCGAGGGATGCAAATCTGCCTCAGCGGCCTACTGAAGGGCTTGAAGAAGGCTCTGCGTTGAATGGTGACTTTTCTAGAGCTCCTGGAGGTACTCGGAACGCTATCGCTTTGCCTAGCATCAGCCTTGGTCCTGGTCTTGTTTTGCAAGAAAAGACAGTGACGGGATTGCCAAATCGAAATTCTACGCTGGCGAATCTACCAAAGGCAAATCGGAATAACGTACCGCCGATTCTGGAGAAAGAAAGATGGTCGCCTGTGGTATGTTTTCTGCGTTTATTTCTGTATGCCTTCAACTGGAATGATTTTGTAGCGGGAAGGAAGGCGCTTTATACCCTTGGTTGACTCGGAAGATGAAGACGATGAAAATGAATGACTCTGAACGATGGAATTCGCCAGGCGCACCGACATGATTCTGCGTATTATATTATTACTATTGCTCGATGTATTCGACGCCATATATGCATCATTTCTCCGAGACCCTGTTGCTTATAAAATATGAGTATGAGTACATTGCGTACTTTGAATGCCACCCCGAGTGCCCTTTCCTTCTTTCTAGCCTGTCCTATTTCTTACAACACCCCATTGTTCAACGTTGCGATTGCTACACTGACTATGTACATATGTAAAGAATCTACGGGCAGTGTATCCAAAAACCCATCATGCGATAATTCTGAGAAATTAGGCCTTAAGGCTGGTGGGGGGTGGGTAGATAAAAATGATTATTGATACAACAAGATACATGAAAATTTGGAAGGAAACATAATAAATACACGTTAAAAGGGATGATACGGAGTATAACTTGGGATGTAGATAGACTCGTAAAAACTCTTGTAAACATGATTAGAAAAGTGGTGATTTTATTTTAACAAAAAACATGGAGGGAAAGGGCTGGAAACAGAAAGTCGCGCTTTTGTATGCATGTATGCATACATAACCGAGGGTGTAATAAGACGATTCGAGAAATAAAGAATTAAGCCAACCAAGAAGATGCAGGGAAAAGGAAACAGGCGTCCGAATCTAAGCGGATTGCGTCGCAGTGGGATCGCGATAAATCTAAACCAAATTTCCCATCAGCATATTCTTCGAATTGTCAAAATCAGAGTAAAACGCACCTTGATATCCCATATATTCCCAATCTTCTTTTCATCCCCCTTCAACACCTCCTCGTCCTCATCCATACGCTCCTCCTCAGGCACATCCTCAACGGCAGATTTCAAGCCTGCGTCCTCCACAGCGCTCTCCAGCTTCAAGCCTTGCTCATTCGCCAAGTGCAGCAGACAGATGAAGCAGAAACTGGTGCTGATCTCCTCCATCTTTTCGCGGGGGTACGATTTCTGTAAACCTGAGATGACCTGGCTGAATTGGCGCGATTCGGAGGGGTCTGTTGGAGTTGGCTCGTCTTCGTCTACGTCCTGTAACATCGAAAAGCAGTAGGTTAGACTATCATCCGCTAACCGGAAATTAAGATGAAACGAAGACATACCATGCTTTCATCCGCATCCACGTCTGGTTCCTTCTCCTTCTTTACAACGATATCTAATCCCTTCCATATGTTCTCCTTTAGCTTCCTCACATCCACCCTCTTCGCCTTCTTCGCATAATTCACGAACTCTGGGCGCACACGCCGCGTTTGGCCCGCGGTCAGAGCCAGCAAGTCCTGCTCGCCCGCGTCGTTGTCGTCCGGTAGGCCACTGCCTGCGTCGTCGTCGTCGAACCCACCTCCAAAGTCATCTTCGTGGAAGAATTGCGTGTTGAAGGGTGCGGGCATATCGTTGGCTGCAAAGGGGTGAAACATTAGGTATTTAATTTTTTTGGCTCAAAGGGATGCTGGGTGGATTTAAACTTACTGTCGTCTCCGTCGTGATCACGACTCGCAGCTTGGTCCGCTGCAGCTTGTGCCCAGAAGTTCTCGTCTACTTCACCATCGCCATTGTCGTTCATCTTGACGCGTTTACCGCGCATTTTCAACTAAAAGGAAAACGTCAGCATCAATCTTCCCAGCAAATTCGCATCTAAATAAATAGAAGAAGACTCACGAAGAACTTAGGCTTCAAAAAGAGCGTCACAAGCTGCCGACTCGAAAAGTGCATATCGTCAGGCAACCGATGGTCTTCGCGCTTTTCCTTCTTTTTCTTGGCCCTCTTGTTCGCCGCCGTCGCACCTGTGCCAGGAAGGTTGATGCCGGCGCCTTTGCCCGTCACCGGCGCAAAGAGCTCCTTGCTCAGTTCCTTCACGTCTTTCTCGGACGGTGTCAAAAAGTCGATCGTGACAGCCTCTTTCTTCTGCCTCTTATTCGCCTTGTTGCCGTCGTTGGTGGCTTCAGCTATAGCGAAATAACGTTCAGCATATGTTCCATTTCGTTGCGCACACGAATGGTATAGAGAAAATTTCATACCTTTCCGGATGCCCTTCCTTAACTTCCAGTGCTCAGGCCCAGCCCAATTCTTGAGGAAGTTTTGATCAAAGTAATCCAAAGCGCCGCCTTCACCGTCGTCATTCGTCATCGCCAATACCATATCGCGCTCATTAGGCATTCTCCTAGGATCAAAGGGCACAAAGGGCCCTGGACGACCATCGCCGTCGCCCGCGGGGCCCACAGACCCGTTATTCGAGACGTTATCGCCCCCGAACTCATCCCCGCCCATCATATCGCCGCCAAAATCGTCGTTGACAGCATCGGCGCCGGAAAAGAAGTCCTCCACCGTCGGGGCGTCGCCGTTGTCCATGTCCATGCCAAATGCGCCGTCGTCGTCATCGTCGTCGTCGACGTTGATCTGGGACCTGGTGTCATCTTGGAAGAAGGTGGTGTCGTCCGGGATGAAGCCGTCCCTTGAGAATTTGAAGTTGGCGAGTGAGTGGGAGATGGCTTTGTCTTCGAGTGCAGAGAGATCGGGGAAGAAATTTTCTGGCGGAAGGAAGTGTGAGTTATTTGCCGTTGGGTATGTTGGATGGAAAAAGGAACATACGTCGCAAATAACTGATATCGATTTCATCTTCGGGTTCCTCGACGACTTCTTCGTCTTCAACTTTACCCATACTATCACTGGCATCGAAGATGACTCGCATACAGCCCTCCGATCCAATGCCCAGCGCCAGATGGTTCATGAGGAGGCCACCAGCACCGCCCTCGTCAAAGTCCTCCTTCGTCTTCTTAAACAGGGGATCGACCGCAAACTCCAGATCAGGCTTCTTGTTTTTGAGCTGCGTCAAGTCCTTGGCGAGCGTGGCCCCAGCACCGCGAGTAGCCTTCCGTTTCTTGCCCTGCGACGGGTCGCCATCGGGGTTGTCAGAGTTATCGCCTTCGTCGTCGTTGTCTTTGCCGCCAGACTCGAGATTGTTGAGGAGCTTGCCTGTCTCGGTACCAACGCTATCAACGCGGCTCGTCCAGATCTTCACGCAGCCGTCGAGCGTGCACGACGCGCGCTGGAAGTTGATGGAGTTGTCATCGTCGTTTCTTAACAGCGACATATCGTGAAAATAATCGATAAGGGCGAAGTTCCATGAGTTCGAGGCGTTGATTTTCTGTTAGATTTCATATCTTGTTAGCATCCTCCAAATTTTTTGGGGGATAGAGAAAAACTCACATTGTCCGTCGCCATCTTCATCCACTCCTCGAAGTTGGAGTTCATTTCATCCAACGAGACGTTGATCGTAGGCAGCGCTACGGCTTTCAACGGCTGCTTCTGCTTCGCCCCGCGCGAAGTGTCACCTCCCTCCGCCTGATCAAGTCCCGCGCCCTCAGACGACGGCCCCGCATGCGCATTCTCAATAACATGTATCTTCGTACTCTTCCGCCTGCGCCTCTTCTCCGCCGCATCATCGTTGATGTTCACAGCCCTCAGCGGGACACGCTGCTGCTGCGGCTGCTGCTGCTGCCCCGGCTCGAGAGTAAAACTTCCATCCTGATCCAAATGGTGCTCGCTGAGGCGTTTTTTGAGGTGTGTTTTAAGCGGCCGCGGTGTGTCAGGCTCGGAATCCTGGTCGGTATCACCCGCATGCGGTGGCGGGGAGGTGTCGGGGGATCGTGCTCGACGCGCTGGTGCCATAATAATCGTCGTCTTCAACAAAGATTGGTTGAAGGCACGTGATTATCTGCGCGTCGCGTAACTCCGTGACAGTCACTTGCGCGTCGCTTCAGGGTCGGCAAACGTTGGGTGCTGCCTTGGGCGCTTAGGGTGTAAAAGGTGTAAAAACGCTCAGTTTCTGTTGAAATGTAGGATACTGTGCTGTAAGATGCTATAGATTTCTTGACACCGTAATCGAGTCAACCGAAGTGACAGCGCAGCCATTATTGGGGGGGTTACTTGCTTTCCCCCACGGTGTCATCCGCGCATTTAAACAATACAGGCCTCGACGACCCGGAGAAAAGAGGGATCCAAAGCAATACACGTTGATGTAGCACAAATGACAATGCTACTGAAAAGCAAAGCCACCAATCCGACCCATGCTATTTGTTGTTGAAGACATTCATTTTGATTGCATTCCGCTCCTTACTACGCTGTAGTGGCACAAAAGTGCTGTAACAGAAGCTGCGGATTACTACTCCTTCGAACCCTGGACGTGAATAGTTACTTTAGGGTGTTTGAGAAGCCCTTCACTCTACCAGGACAAAGACTGACAACATAAATGCTGCTTAGCTTATAGAAAAGCGCATATACTCAAACAATTCAAACAAGTTTTGCAATGATTCACAAGGATTCATCCAATATTAGAGGGAAAGGAGAAATAAATAATGAAAATACACTAGAATACAGTGATAAGCAGGAAATCGAAAGCAATACAACGTCCATCCCTTCTATGACCTCTCGCCGCGCAGCCTGCGGGCAAGGGCGAGATCCTTGGGTTGGATCGTAACACGCTTAGCGTGGATGGCAGCCAAGTTGGTATCCTCGAATAATGAGACGAGGTAAGCCTCAGCAGCTTCCTGGAGAGCCATGACGGCAGATGATTGGAAGCGGAGATCGGTCTGTGCGAAGCGAGTCAGCCATGAAGCAAGTGAGTCATGAAGGTAGAATGGAGCTGACCTTGAAATCCTGAGCGATTTCGCGAACAAGACGTTGGAAAGGGAGCTTGCGGATGAGCAGCTCAGTTGATTTTTGGTAACGACGAATTTCACGGAGGGCGACGGTTCCGGGCCTGAAGCGATGGGGCTTCTTGACACCTCCAGCGGCGGCCTAGAGAGCATTGAGTAAGATAAAGACTCCAAAATGCAAATAATGCTGAACTTACAGCTGTCTTGCGTGCCGACGACTTGGCAGCGAGTTGTTTACGGGGCGCCTTGCCACCGGTGGACTTGCGGGCAGTTTGTTTTGTGCGGGCCATTGATGATGATGAAGTGGTGGTGGTGGTGGCTTGTGGTGAAGGCGGTGGTGGAGGTGGGTGAAGATGGGGGCAAGTCCAAAAACAGACAGCGATTATATATAAACGCGGGCGCGTCATACACGTGACCGGCGCGGCTCCGTTGATTCAACAAACGAAGAAATGCAGCACAGCCACACACCGGAAATATATAACCACGGGCGGAGTGTCGTGACTTTCCCATCCCGCTTTCACAGCCCACCTCACAACAAACACCACTTACCAACACCACCAACCCCACCCACCCCTCTAAATATCATGTCTGGACGCGGAAAAGGCGGAAAGGTAAGTTGAACACCAGTTGGAGCAATTAGTTCGGTTTTCTGATGACTTTATAGGGACTCGGAAAGGGCGGAGCCAAGCGCCACCGCAAGATTCTTCGTGACAACATCCAGGGTGCGCAGCTTTCAACTTCAGCTTTTCAACTTTTCTAATACTTATCTTATACTTATCTTCAGGTATCACAAAACCTGCCATCCGCCGTCTCGCTCGTCGTGGAGGTGTGAAGCGTATTTCTGGTCTTATCTATGAAGAGACCCGTGGTGTTCTTAAGATCTTCCTCGAAAACGTGAGTTATAATCTTTACCTTACTTTATTCTTTGTCTTATAGTTTCTCCAGGTCATCCGTGACTCAGTAACATACACCGAACACGCAAAAAGAAAAACAGTAACAGCACTCGACGTCGTCTACGCTCTGAAGCGCTCAGGGCGTACACTCTACGGTTTCGGTGCCTAGATTTTTCTGTGGATTTAGTCTGTTTGCATTTCTGTACTCTTATTGTACCACTACGATATTTATCTGATTTTTTTTTGCAACTCAACTCCCATGCTTGAACCTGAGTTCGGTCTTTCGCAATACTCGACCATTCCCACGTAAAAGTGCGCTGAGGATACTTAAATATGACATGGATTCTTATCGACCGCCATCATTACGGTACTCGCGTTCGAGAAGTGGCGGCCGTGCCTCCGTTTATCTTCCGCCCTCCCCGACATATTGCCTCTTTCCAATTATCCCGGGAATTCGCCGCACAATATAGGTCTGACTGCGCCTTCTTTGACACATTTTCGACCACTGACCTTCCTCTACATAAGTCACGAAAAAACAGGCACCGTCGCGATCTCCAGCTCACAATTAACTGCTTATTTTATTAGGTATTGGTCCCTTTGATGGCGCTCCCGAATGAGACGCTCTCCGCCATCTTCCAAGAACTCTCGCCATCATCGCTCGCGGTCATCGCGCGCGTGTCTACACGCTTCAATGGGGTTGCCGAGCGTCTTCTATACTCATCCGTTTACATCACAGACACCTTACGCGAGACCTCTCCTCTGCCCTACCGCACACTATGGTGGTGCGAAGCCATGCGTCGACGAGCGCACCTCTTCGACTCTGCTCGAAAGCTCCATATCCGATGGCAAGTCGACTCCCCATCGTGTCCCCCATCGCCCTACCTTGTCAACGCCTGCGAACAGCTCGCAAGCGTGGTGCGCCTGCTCGTACCGCTCGAGTCCCTCGACCTCTTCCTCGGACCAGCCAACCTCGTTCCCGGGCATCACCGACCCCCTCTGCACGCCGTGGAGCGGGTGATACGCGATTGTCGGTTTTCCCAGCTACGATCGTGTGCTCTAGGAGCCGAGGGCGCAAAGGGAGCCCAACCGTACACGGGCACTCTGATAGCCTTCTTGGCCTCTCTCACCCACCTGCGCCATCTCAGGCTGTCGGACGCGCACGCGGCGCTGGACGTCCCCGCGGGCGCGCTGCAGCACCTCTCCTCCTTCCGCGGTTCCGCCGACGCTGCTGCGTCCCTCCTCCCTGGGCGCCCCGTGCAGTATCTCTCGCTCATCGGGGAGGATTCTGACGTGAACCGCGAAAACCTGCCCCGCATGACCCGCACGACGGTGCCCCTTCGGTACCTCGACCTGTCAGCCATGTCCGTCCGTCCTCTTCTTTTACGCAACGTTTCGACGTACCTTCCCACTGTGGAAAGCTTGCGCGTGAAGCTCGCGCTCCGACACACCCTGCACTACGCTTTTTCCGGCATCGTGAGTTCTCTTCCGAGGCTAAATCGTTGTTTTGTATTGGCCCCTTCTATATTTGAGCTGATTTTTTCCCTTTCAGAGAATTCTGGCGGGGTTGTCATCAGTATTGAATGCCTTTCCACATCTCTCCTTCCTCGATCTGTCACCAACAGGCATCGACGGTGTGGGAAGGGCAGATTCTCTCGAAGAGCTAGCCCTATGTCGAGAATGGAGTCGCGCATGTCCTTCCTTGCGACGGATAATATTTCCTTCTTCAACAGAGTGGATCCTTGACAATGACGCCGGCTGGACACTTATTCAGAGCTGAGAAGGTGCTCCGCTCGTTCTCGTGACAAAAAGGCTATTTCACTGACCAATAGACTCAAGACAGGCAAACAAAGGAAGCCCGTCTCCTGGTTCTTTTTCTCCAGATTTACCCGTGATGTTCTTTAGCATGACCCCCCACACTGCACCACTGTCGCGTTCGTTCCTTGACCAGATGCCTAAATCCACGATCAGCCGCGGGCTCTAAGAATACAGTACATATCATTGCTCACGACCGATTAACGAAGTTCACAAGACTCTCGATCTTTTATTATGAATACCTACGTTAAAGGGAAACTGGGATAGCAAATAAATTATACTATGAGAAACTCTGATGGGTCGTATACACACATTGAGATAGTAAATACATATTGTGGAGCTCAAAAAGACAAATGAAAGGGCGGCGAAAAGAAGAGAAGACGTGGAGAAATAGACTACTGACAAAGCGTCCTTGACCAAAGCACGCGCATAAAAACACAGCAAGTGTGTGGGTATATAATATCGAAACGTTTGTCATGGAAGACCGAAAAATGACGTGAAAAGCCAGCGTTTCGCGCGGATGACAACATAAGATCACTCTGATTCGTCGATAAAGATATCCGTATAATGGTTCAGGATAGTCTCGATCGCCTGCAATTGAAAAGGATAAGTAAGCTTGACATCTTGACTTGTGAATTATGGAGAAAACTCGGACCATATTCTGCAACGATGTGTCGGTCATTACACCACCCTGTCCATTTGCGGAAGCGTGTAGCCCAAAGAGTGTCGGACCAAAGACGATGGCAAGGTTCTGCATGGACATAGAGTTCTCTGCCGAGTGCTGGTTGATCCTATAGAAAAGAACCCCGATCAATACCCATGTTCTCGGCGACTAGATGGTCTAAAGCCTCACCGGTGCAGGTGACCCAGGAAATACTTCAAGGTAGCATAGTTGGGGTCAGGAAGCTCATTAACGCGCTCATGCAACCGGATATGCCGTAGTCTGTCATTTTCGATTTCTGGACAAACGAACCCGGCGTCAGCCACGGTCAAAAATCACCCGAAGGATCTTAAACCCAAAATCAAACCACATACTTGCAGCTTCTATGAATCCTTGATGCAGCGAGTTCGTAAGCAATGGGTCAGGCAAGTCGCGCAACCACATCTTCAAGACGCTCGCGACGTTATTTATATCCCCCGACCACTCTGGCGCATCTAAATCAACCGCCTCTAGATCTATATTTGCACACAGTGCGTGTATATTAGGACACAAAAAGACTTGGACCCATCATGATGATGCAAGCACGCACCTTTTTCAAGTTTCATCCGTAGATTGGCAACCTTACTCGTCGTCCCGCTGACGCGGTATATACCTTGGTTCCTGATCCCGTATTTCTCGATGGCCTCACAACACTTCACCATGATGGGTGGAATCTCAACGTTGTCTCTCGCCATCTGTTCTGCCAGGTCTACGCCGAACGTCGGTCGTCCTTTGTCTGGGACGCAATTGGCGCCATTGGGAGTCGGTGCAACCGTATTGTGTGTCTTGTCGTTGAACGTGGGCAAAGGAGGCAACTACGGATGAATACGGATGAAGATGTTAATAACCAAACCCCTAGGAGGTAAATATAACCTACGAAGCCCTCATCCGACGGACCTTCCCTACGTGGACCTCGAGAGGGAGCATTCCCGCGTGCGAATGCGTAGTTCTGCATATAAGTCTTGAAATCACCACGATTGTCTATCGTTTCTATGGTAGCCTTCAAGCCAATGCCTGTACAGAAACAATTCAGACGCCGTTGTGGAAATAGAGGTGTGATGACGGTAAAAATATACCTTCATCTGGAGGAGGTACCAATGTCTGGCCTTCATGCAGTACTACACTCTCAGACAGAAATGCATATCTCGTGAGATGGTATTGAGTGCCAAGGTCGATCTCATCGGCACACTCTTTGAGAGCCTAGAGCAGAGTATCGTTTAAGATACATGACGTCGCAAAAAAAAAAGTTAGACATGCGAGAACTTACACGCAATATCCGAGGCAGCTGAAAATTAAAATATTCTTGTCGCATAGCTTGGGTCTCCGTCACTGCCTTGCGATATTGGTCAGAGGCATTCGATAGCCTAGTGCGAATATCATCCTCTTGTCTTTGAATCTGAGAAATGTCAACACCAAAAAAGAAAGATACGCCTATTAGGAACTCACATTTCCAGGGTTCTTCCCTTTCAGAAGCAGGCCTCCTTTCGCTACCGCCTTTCCTATTGCCCGCTTTCCACCCGCGCCTCCAGGGCGACTCGCCATCCCATTATCCTTGAAAGATTCGCCCTCCTTCTGAAGCAGCACCCGTTCCAGCTCCTCCGACGTAAAATCCATACGGTTCTTGCACTTTTCCGTGACTCCTTCAGACTCCTGTAGCGCACGTTCATATCTAGTAGCGAGGTCTTTGGTCTGGGAAGCTATTTAGATAGCATATATCAGATAGAATTCATCGCGCACCTGCTTCCTGCTCTTGTCTACTTCTTTCACCAGATTAGCCAGCTCTTCGCCCATTTCATTGAGGCGATGCGCGAACTTTGTCCTGTTATCGGCCATTGCTTCGTGGATTCTCATTGAAGATTGCCACGCCGACACGAAAGTACTACGACCAAATTAACGCTGACCCCTTTGATGGAAGACATTCTTACCCAGCTTTCCCGTCGTTAAGAGCATAGGTCTCGGCCGTCGTCCGAGCGAGTTTATGCAACGTCTTGCCATATTCTTCTTCGATAACCGCTCGTTTCTTGAAAAATACAGATGCCTCCTAAAGACACGAGTAATTAAGCATGCAGCGGGGTAATTGGATCGCATAAACTGACCCTGCATGAGACCATACCCTGCTTTATTCGATCAAGGAGCAGTGGTACCCCGCACTGCAATAAGCGCACAGAAAAGTGAGAAGGAGACTCCCAAATAGCGTACATGACGAACATACATCCAATTCGCACAAGGCACGCAGCACATTTTCGTCGAATGTAGGCTCGACGAGCGTCGGCGCCGCGCTATGAATGGTAGACCCCGTGTCCCGGCGATCCGGCTGAGCTGCGCTACTGTCCCGCCAAGACTGGGATTTTCCGTGAGATTCCGTGCTTGAGCGGGGCTGCGGCGAGCTCGAGGAGAAGTGAGCGACGGATGACGAGTTTTCATCGACGGAATCGAGGGATTGGAACGAGGGGCGGCCGTAGGCGTGTGCGTCAGAGTTGTCGCCGCTCTCCCAAGCCGTGGACGACGTGTACCCGTCCTCGGCCATGATGAGTACAGCGAGCGGTGTGGAAATGTGAGGGAGACGGACAAGAGTTACTTAGTTTGCGGCCGCGGCGGTGGTGGCCTCAATCTATTCCTCTCACGTGCTGACTCCGGGGCTGCTTATGGCAACCTCTCTCCGTCTTCAGTCATCTCCGTCCACTATGCCCTACGTCCCGTAACGTCTACAAGAAGATATGGTTTCTAGGGGTCCTATCATTCTCTCCGATGAATGCGAACAAGTGACAGATCCAGAAGAAGAAGTACCTCCTTTCTCATTGCTGGTTTCCTGCTAAACTCAAATCGTCGGTGTGGATCAGATCTTTATTCTATATTCAGAGCTCTTGAGTGATAACGCGTCTAATAAGACAGATGGATTTCGCGGATTGGGCTATGTTGACTCCCACAAAGACGTGCTAGAGATCAAGTTTGAGCTCAAGAATGTCCTTCCACCTCCTCCCGTTGTCGTGGCATCACCCAATCGCACCCGGAAGCATCATACGAAGCATCATAAATCCGCGAACCGGCCTACGTCTGAAAAGACAGTAGAAATAGAACTGATACAAGACAAGACCGCTTTACATAGCAGAAAGGGCGACACTGGCAGCGTTCTGTGGAAAGCAAGGTGCGCATCTGTCGCTTTCAAATATATGCACGACTAACGCGCCCACGACGATCAGTATAGATTTCGGACAGCTCATCCTCCAACAATATTACGCTGCCGCTCCTACTGGACCCATCATTCTGGACCGTGACAATCTCCACACATACCACATCCTTGAACTCGGGTTCGCGTCTCTCTTCCATCTAACGCCCAAATACACTGACTGTCTATGTGTATAGAGCCGGAACCGGTCTGCTCAGCATCGCTCTCTCACCTCTTGTCCGACACTACACTGCAACAGATATCGGTCCTCTAATACCTCTAATTCGGAAGAACGTTGCACACAACTTTCCAGATTGGTCACCAAACTCCTTCTCGCCTTCAGAGAAAGGCAAGAACATCTCCGTGGAAGAGCTTGACTGGCTCGCAATCGAAGCCGCTTCCCCAGTTCAGAAGGCAAAAATATACAACACCGAAGAGCAGCCGATTGATTTATTACTTGTCGTTGACTGCCTCTATCATCCTTCGCTGATCCCACCCTTCCTCGCTACAGTTGACTATCTAACAAGTCCTGAGCGGACGGCGGTGCTCATCATGTCTGAACTACGCGCAGAGGACGTCATGCGGGACTTTTTGCACGGCTGGTTGAGCATGCCCAGCTGGGAGATCTGGCGTGTACCTAACAGTGATATTGGAAAGAACTATGTAATCTGGGTGGGCTGGAAAATGGTGAGTAATTTTTTTTGTAAAGGGAGAGAAACTGTGCTCAAAAATAACTGGACAGTCCTCGTAAATGATACAGTTGGCAGTAGTGCCTCAGATAGAGCGTCCAAATTTACGGATTAGATAGCACAGACAATAATAAATGATGCATACCATGTCCATTTGACTTTTTCGACACACTGCACCTGTAAAACTACGAAAGTGACGTAGTGCAACCTGATCTAATCAAGCAGTTTGATTGCCATTTTTCAATCAATCTCTCAACCCAACCATCATGTTCTTCTACATCTCCTTCCTCCGCCCGCCGCCCGTGCAAGCCGGGCCCTATGGCACCATCTCCATCACACCACAGATCTCCAACGACCTGCGCACCGAATCATACACCAGCGCCCAAGACCTCTATTTTTCTTGGTCGCTGCACAGCCCGCCCCACCCAAAAGGGCCCCAAACCACCCGCCCGACCAAGTTCACCACGTACCGGCCATCCTCCGCGTACAAGGAGCTTCCGATCCCCGTGCCTCCGGGCGTGCGCGAGGGCCAGCGCTGGTGTCTCATCATCACCGCGCTGCCGCAGAGCGCGGGCGCGTCGAACCTGGACAGCGTCGATCTTTCGGCGGCGGATGTAGGCGCGTCGCCGTTCCCTGTGATGTCGATGCCCATCGCGTTCATCGGGCGCGGCTCGAAGGGCGCTGCGAAGCAGGAGATGATCGAGCGCACGTTTTTGGTGCCGTGTCGCGGTGATGCGGATTCGGAGGAGGGTGGAGGGAAAGAGCAGAAGATGCTCGCTGCGCTGACGTTCACGGAGAAGACGTCTTTCGATTTGGATAAGGTAAGAGACATCACTTGGTTCTGTGTCATGGTGGAATGGGAGCACCTTTGTGGAACGAGGAGCGCTAATGGGATGTAGGTCTGTTCAGAAAATCTGGGATAGTGGAATCGGGCTCAGTGCGTGGTTGGTCCACCTGCATGAAAATCCCAACGCGCCGGGAAGTAATCCGCGGAGAGAAAAGCTACGCGACGCGTTATTTGCAGAGGAACCCCGCAGAATATTAGAACTAGGTCAGTACTGGTTTCTTGTGCTGCGTTTTCGAAAATCCAACTTTCTTTCTTTTGAATTAGGCGCCGGCATTGGAATGTTATCCATCGCTTTCGCAGTCATGCGATCACGTCCACTTTCTTCGGAGAAGGTCAACGACCGCATTATAGCAACAGACATAGGCGAGTACATCAACCCACCTTTCCGCATTTTCCTTTTGTTAATCGTATATATCCGTTAAGACTCCGCCATGCCCCTCCTTGAAGAGAACATCGCCGCCAACTCAGGATACTTCCAATCTACAAAACCCGAAGCCAAAATCCTAGACTGGGACGACGAAGGCCTGCCCGAAGATATCCAAGCCCTCAAAAGTTTCGATGCAATCGTGTAAGTTTCATCATTTCTCCATTCCACAGTTCTCTTCCATGTCATAATACTGAACCTCATGTATAGCATGGCAGACGTTACGTACAACACTGCTTCCTTCCCTTCACTTACTCATACGCTTTCCAAACTTGCACGACTGGGCCCAAAGGCGCCTGCAATACTGCTGGGGTACAAAGAGCGCGATGAGAGTGAGCGCACTTTCTGGAGTATGATGGCTGATCTTGGGATCGATTTCGAGAAGATCGGCGAGAGGGCGGGTGCGGGAGGAGCGCCTGTGGAAATCTGGCTTGGTTCTGTGAGGCAGTAAATTTATTTATTGTATTTGTAACCAGCGTAGGAATGTCAACATTGAACACTGAATACATATGTGTGTAAATAGTAGAACAGTGTAAGAGAGAGAAGGCATATTGGCGTACAGCTTTAGAACAACATGGGCATAAGGAGAAAGATGTATGTACAAGGGTATGTGAGGGTTATATGGGGAAGACCGTAAAAATACACTGGGAACCAGAACCAGAGAGGTTTGCTAATAGCTACAAGTAAAAGAAAAACAGAGAGAGGAGAGGAACCATCTAGCGATACAGGTTATACAGAAATTGGCAAGCAGCGGAGGAAAGCGACGTCGGAGTAGTGCAGGGAGGTAGCGCGGATGTCGAATACGAGCCAATCAATTCCTCGAAACGAGCGCATTCCAAAGGCTCTCGTAGCGCTTCTGGTGGCGCGAGCTCGCTGCGACGTACTGCGAGTAGTCCTTCTGGGGAAGCTCGAGCATGCCTTGGCTGAGGCGGCGCGTGTTCTCAGGGAGCACGGTGAGCAGATCGCTTGAAGCGATGCGCGCGCAGGGGACATCGGTGGCGAGGAAGACGCCCTCGCCAAAGGGTGCATAGGTGGTTACGTCGAGGTATTTTTCGCGTTTGGTGTGGGTGCGCGTGGCTGTGGAGAGGAGATGTTAGCTCCTGCTGATAGTAGCGGTTTAGAGAGTATGTACCTTGAACAACCATGACGCGGTTCTTGACGAGGGCAACAGCGAAGCTTCCGTCGGCGAAAGACATTGCAATGATATCGGATTTGGTAGATTAGATGTAGACGGGCGTAAATGCGAACAATGTTCGTCGGTGTGAGGGTCTTTGGAAAGAGTGACAAGAGACCGCGCAGGAGTGGAAGTCGCGAGAGACTACGAAGCAGGTAATGTTATGGTATCTAATCGACAGTAAGATGAGGCACTTATATATCCCAGAGGACCCATGGTGGCATTGTTCCTAGATAGACAGAGATAGTATAGGCCAAAGCGGAGCATTACAAGTGATAAGCATTGTTCAATGCACGCAGGCTCCTAGCTGTACGGCATGCGCATCCCAGGAATCCCGGAGTGTGGTTCCGTATGCCACCCAGGCCATTCAATTGGACAATAGCGAGTATGCATACAAGGCCAGAAGCGTGGTCGTGTACGTTTTGGGATGAAGGACATTGACCACGTTTTGGCCGCACCTCAGCTTGTTTCTCCCACGCTCACAACAGCCTTCCCTTTTTTGGGAATTGCCTTGCTTTGACCTAATTTCGACCTCGACTTTGTATGCCGCTCTCACAGCACTTTGACCATGCCCTAGTGTTTTCTGAAGGTGGAGATTGCGCTTGTTGTAGTACACTTAATGTTAAAGCGTCACTTGAATCCGTGTTTGCAGGTTCAAGCATTGCCAGAATTTCTCCACGTTCATTTACGCGTTCTTATTGTTCTCTTCACACTGAATAGTGCGCTTTATTGTTCTCTTAGATAATAAGCTCAACATTGTTAGGCTGTCTGCTGATAAGACTAGTCTCACCTTACACTTTGGCTATGACTGCTACTGACTTCAGAATGATAATCCAAGCGAATAGAGGAGTACTTTGTACTACCGTCAATTATATACGCCTCATGAAATACAGCGTCTACTTGCCGAGATAGCCTACCTAAATTGCGATTGAAGTGACCTTTTGCAATCATATGTTGACTGGCCTATTGGAGACACGGCGGCCACACGCAAATGAAGAAAATAAGCGTCCACAAGTCATCGAAAAATATGGCAAAGTCTTGCACAAGTTACAGTAAATACATGCAAAAAAAACGCAGAATACCCCGGCCGGGCTGCCTATGCCACCTGAGTCGGACATTAGCGCGCAATCGGACCATAGGTTCAAAAAGCAAAATAAATATTGAGATCCGTAGATCTACCACTCCGGGAAAGCGTGTCATCCTTGTGCAGGGGCCATGCTAATCTTCTCTGTATCGTTCCAATTTTTTCGTATGTCACCCCGAAGGGGACAAATGTTGGTGCGGAGTTTCGAATGACATGATCTGGATGGTGTATTTTGTTCAGTCCACGGGGTTGGGAATGTTACTATATTAGGAAGGCACTCTGAGTTCGCTCACCTTTGGGGTTTGGTTCTTGTACTGCTTGACGTTGGATCAGGTCAAGAACCTTAAAATTGGTGTTATAAAAAAGACAGAGACCATCTTAAAGTTCTACAAATTTTTTATACAAAGTGGGAGTGGTAGGAAATGCCCGAGGGAAGAATTATTGATGTAACTGTTCACACCTCTGCGTCACTGAGAGGTTTTTCTCTTCGCAGCTTTGAAATTTGAAATGTAGACACACGCATTGACCCTTCCAAATAAAAATCAGATTCATACACACAGAATAGCGATACTGATTACTCCTGCTAAATTATTTATACTGCACAAGAATCTATACAAAAGCCTCTAATGACGCCCATTCGCATATCCATTACCGCTCACCTTTCCATTCCCATTTGCCACTCCGTTCCCGTCCGCTTTCCCGTTGACTATCTCTTTAGCCGTCACTCCATTCCCCGAAGACGACTGCAGCTCCTGCAAATAATAATACGCCTTGCCCAACATCCAAATTGGGAACGAGAACTTGAAATTCGGGTACGCGATTGCGCAGGTCTTGTTGAAGACGCCCTCTATGGCTTCTTGGGGCCAGGAGCCGTCCTGTTATAATGGAACGTGTAGAGGTTAGAGCTTGGAATCTATATTTAAATTAGGAGGACTAACGCGTTTCTGGCGGGACATGACGAGCCGCACGGCTTTCTCAATGGGCTCCGCATGAGGGTACTTCGCATATATCAGCGCCATCGTCGCCCAGCATGTCTGCACAACCTGGGTGTTCTCGTGCTCGATCCACGCGCTCTGCTCACACGACTTGTAGCTCTCGCCCCAGCCACCGTCTTCTCTTTGATGACTCAAGAGAAACTCGCATGCTTTGCGGGAGTACGCGCTCGTCTCGTACGTCTCGCCGACAAGGGAGAGACTTTCGAGCGCGAACTGTGTTGCGTAGGTGAAGCAGATGCCCCAGGAGCCCACCCAGCCGCCTTCGGGGGTTTGTTCGGCGTGCAGATATTTGATGGCAGCTTTGATTGTGCGACTAGATTAGAGCATATATGCCAGTCAGAAAGTTTACACGAAGAGGGATTAAAAGGCTTACTCGATATCCTGAGCTCGGTAATCTGGATAATGCTTCCGGAAAATAGCGAGCGAGGTGATGGTAGACGTCGTGCATTCCGGGTAACAATATTCCGTCATAATGTTTCCTAAAAAGTATGGAAGATTTCCTTTTGAGAACAAAGCTCTCCGGAGGTTTTACGAACGGGGAAGAAGACGCACCGAACACTTCTGCGGGATTCAACCATTCGAGCCAGCGAGGCCCGCGAACGAGCTCGTAGCTTGCAAAACCGCCGTTGGGATTTTGAAGGGAGAGGAGGACGTCGACCGCGTCGCACATGCGGTCTTTTGATATTAGATTGGGAGTGAAACTTTTCGACGAAGTTAGATGGCGAGTTCATGCGTGAGAGGATAAAGGTACTTGCTCGAGATCGAATTGCAAGTACATGCTCGATTTGAGACCTTCGCCTGTGCAATCGCTGACAGTATATCCTTGTTCTGTCGTGCTGCAAATGCATTAGATTATACAGCTTGCGCTGATACTACATACCCGCGACATACCTGAATCCCCAAGCGCCTTTCGTCATATGCCGATACGCTTCCTTGAAGTGCTTTGGATTACTCCTCATCTGCGCCTGATCAAGCCACTCCAGCGCCTTCATCAAGCTCTCCTTATTCTCCGGGTCGTTCGCAAGCCCAGTCTCGACCAGCGCCTGCGTGATGAAACCGGTATCCCACAGCTGGCTCCCATTCGTACCGCACATCATCATCCCTTCCGCGCCCATCCACATAAAATCTGCACGTTTCTCCTCGTGTAGCTTCCATGCGTCGCTGTCGCTGCCTTCGGCGGCGACGCGCGCCATAAGGTTGAACATCTTCGAAACGGGCGCGAGGGTTTGGTAGGATGTATTTTCGTCCTCCATGACGATGAGGTCGTAGGCACGCGATAGGGCAGCGCGCCGGAGAGGGGGGAAGGAGCAGTGTTCGTAGGAAGAGAGCGCGAGGTTAAGGGTATCGAGAAGGCGGGTATGGGGTGCGTATTCGTCGACTTTGTTGACGTTATTGCACTGGGCTGGCCAGTCGATGGAATAATAATTCTCGGGGTATAGTTCCTGATAGATAGATTAAATTTTTAGTACGATTTTGACGACGATGATGGTGAGTTTTACCTCACGCAATGATAGGATAAGATCGTTCTCCTCCATTTTGAATCTGATCCCATATAAATAGCTCATGGGGATGTACACGTTGCGCACATGAATCCACCATTTACTTGGATGGAAAGGTACCCATTCCGGTAGCAGCCTAGAGGTTATATTTACAGGTCAATAATCGCTCAGAATAGTTTGACAAAGAAAATGCACCATAGTTCAGCTGGTACAGGATTGTTACCAGCCCAATCATAGACGTTCAGACAAGATAGATAGAATTTACCCCAGGCTGGAATAGACGTAGCGCCACCTGCCATTCACGAAGCTTCAGCAATAGACTAAAAGATACGATGCATGAAGTGAAACTACCAAGTTTATGCAGTGTTCCTCGAGCTTTTACGCAGAAGGGATGGTCTTTATCCATCCCTAGAATACGAAGGGCCGTATAATTCAGTCCGGTACCAAATACTGTTGAATGTCCTTCCACATGACTGTAAAAGGACGTGTTAAACATACTCTGGTCAGGAAATTAATTGACACCAAAATAGGGTGATGGTCGGCAAGAGTTGGATGGAGGCTCGAATTTCAGGAGAAGAGCGTAACTATTTCGAAAGAAAATTAATTCTGTACTCACATTCCCCATCCTCCGTCCTCAGGGTTTGCTCGGCTCATAAGATAGCGAATCATCTCCAGCCGCTCTTCTCGCGTGAAGGTCATTCCAGTCACGTATGAGCCAATGACCAGGCCAGGTAGTAGGAACATTGGGCCTCCATATTCTCCAGCCCAATGCCCATCATGAGATTGGAGCTCCTTGTAGAATTTGTAGCCATTGCGCGCGGCGTCGAGAGGATCTTTGGCAGGAGGTAGGTCTGGCATAGTCTTCGATGCGTAGTCTATCAGAGACATATGGTTCATTTCATAGCAGAGAATAAGCTCTTACAGTCTTCAACCCAAGCCAAAACCGATCCACCTCGTTCTGCGGCCAATTCGCGACTTCCTCGTCGGTGCGAAGGTAATGCCAAGTGTGCCGTCCACCATCGTTCACTAGGAGTCTCCAACGCGAGTAGTCAGTGAAGCTCTTTTCTGGAGTTGGGGGGATATCAAGGGGCTCCCACATGGCGACAGAGAACAAGGTGGGGAGAGCTAAGGAAGATGGGACGTTCAGAGTTAATGTTTTGAAGTGATCATACGATTTATGAAGCCGCGGCATAAAATAGATTTCTTGACCCAGTTGGAAATCGTACTGAAACCAAACCCTAACCCAGGATTACGTTGCACCCTAGATCACTGTTTGTTGAACCAGCCTTTTACAGTTGAAGCTGAAGCGCTGGAGCGATGTCCATCCGCGACTCGAACGTGATTATCCTTGAGGTCGGGCGTACGGTCGTGCGTGCAGGCATTGGTCTCTACGAGCTTTTCAAACAACCCAGCATCGTACGTGTTTTCTCTTGCTTTTTCAAACCTCTGGCGCGTCAACTTTTCTATCACTAGGAAATCCCTGCTCGTGTGGGGCTGAGACGAAATGTTTTCAGAGATTCTGCATCAACTATGCTGGAAGAGCCGCTAGCATCCACGAGTCGCGCGACGTCCTTGTTCCCCCAGACGGCCGTTCCAAAAGCCAGCGTGAAGGATTATCTTGTTGGGCCAGCGCTGGACGAGGCATTGGCGAGCGGGCAGGACCTCATTATCTCCTGGCCATTTGCCGATGGTGATGTCAGTGATTGGACGCAGGCCGAGGCAATCTGGTGCGTGTAGACCATACGCAAACAAGCGCGGCGTAACCCAACAACATCAATGTTTACAGGAAATATATCCTTTTCAACCACCTGCAGCGCCGACGCGTGCAAAACGAGTCCCCTATCCTCTTCTCCATCGTCCCGGGCCTGTCTCGAAACACCTACGAACGGATATGCCAGGTCTTCTTCGAGCGCTTTAATGTCGCAGGCTTTGCCATCCTTGAACGACCAGTAGCCCAGCTCTACGCCGTGGACAACCTGACTGGCATCGTCGTGGATATCGGCGACGAAGTCACAGACATCACAACCGTTTATGCAGGCTTCATTTTATACACGGGGCGGACGCGCGTCGCACTGGGCCTGCGGCACTGCCAGAACTATGTCGCGTATCTGTTACGCTCGAATCAGTCCGTCATGAATGCCCTCTCGCCCCCAAGCAACCCTCTTGATCCTCAAAAATTGCACGCTACCCTCCTTGAGCTGGTGAAGCAACTATGGCAAGAAGGCCATATTAAAGTGCCCTCAGACGGTGAGACCGCTGAGGACGATGGAGTGACTAACATCGCTGCAATTGTCGTTGCGGGCAAGGAGCGTGCTGTCATCGAGAGCGGGATGAAGAAAAAACTCAACTCAAAGGCAACCGTCGCCGAGCAGGCGCGTGCACGAGAGATTGAAGCTCTTGACCTCATCACGGTGCAGTTCCGCGAACACTCGCTGACGATTGGCAAGGAGCGTCATCGCTTTTGCGAACCTCTCTTCGACCCAACACTGCTGGCAGGCATACCGGGAACGGAAGCATTGGATCCAGAAGCGGAGCAACCACTGCCCATTCAAGAAGCTGTGGGCAATGCGGTGAGTCAAACAGATATAGGCTATCGCTACAAACTCTGGCAAGGCCTACTTGTAACGGGTGATATTACGAGACATGTAAAGGGTGAGCGGTTTTCTATTCTTCTATGTTTCGTGGTCCTAATATATAAAATAGGTATCGGTGTAGCTTTGCAATCGCGCCTTGCGCCATTCCTTTCGTATATGGATTTGCAATCTGATGTGCTCCCTCGCCCGGTCAATGTACTGTCTGTGCCTGACTACTATGCCAACTATCGCGAGACAGGGAACGGTCTTGCCGCTTTCCTTGGTTCCAATATAGTGGCCAAGGTACGTCTGTTTGAAGATTCGATAACAACTGTTTTCTCAGTGACGCTCTTCCAGATCATTTTTATCAACGAGCCACATCAGAAAAGCTATGTCTCGAAAGCCGACTACTCGTTTAAGGGCCCCCATGCGATCATAGAAATGACTCCTGCTTTGTTGTGAATTATGATGTATTATTTATTTAATCCACGTCTCCTTGATTTTGTTGTCCAGCAACTAATCCTCCATACAATGTCTGGGCCTCCTGGTAACAATTGTCTGGAATATCGGACGTGGTGGACTAACATGTGATGTAGAGATTGATCTTGACAGTGACAACTCTGAGGTAAGGTAAGGACGATCCGTATGATACTCAAGGGGGGCAATTCGAAGACCACTTGCAGTATAATTAAGCCCAGAATTAGGGATAGCTATCGCTACACGGCTTGCATGCGGCGCTTATTATCCTTGACACTTGTGACTTGGGCGCCTCTAGATCATCGGCCGGCTGATTGCCGTCTGTGCCGGGTGAAGTCGCCTACACTCAACTTCAAGCCATGAAAGCCACCGTTATGAATGTTGGCGACGCATTACGGCTCCTTCCTTCCCTCTTTGCCACTAACCGTCACATTTCTAGCTAAAATATTTCCAGTAGTGGACTACCAGTGTACGTATACTCCCATTATTTGAGTTACTTCTTCTGAAATGGCCATTTGTACCAAACCGTAGACATGGTCGCGCTAGAGTGCCTTCACTATGGACGCTCTGCTCTCTATGAACGAGAAGCTCGATGTAGAGGAGCAATACCGACAGATTGACGAAGCTCTTTCAAAGCTTCAGACCTCGGAGAAATGCATTGTCGCCCTTATATCGCCTCCCTCCCGAAATCATTTGCGCAATCTTCTACTTCGCGAAACCAAAGGGATGGCGCACCATTGACCATCTAGTATCATCTAAATGGATTGGCTTGACGCAAATTAGTCGCCACCTGAGGAACATCGCTAAAAACTCACCTACCTTATGGGTCGACCCTCCGATTGACAATCTCTGCTGGATGGAAGAAATGCTCGAGAGATCCAAAGACGCCGGCCTGCTCATTAACGCAGACTTGGCTTCAGGTGGAATATATCCTGGTTTAGTGCTGGCTATGGAACATAGCCTGCATATCAAGGTCCTATCTCTTGACGGTGTCGTGCCAAAAGCATGGAATCAGCTGATACGGTACCTGCCCAAGCATGCTCCTCAGCTCGAAGAATTGAAGATAGACTGCCCCGCTTTTATACCCGGAAACAGGAATCGTTCGCGTCCATTCCGTATCTCGATTCCCAATGATATTTTGTGCGAAACAAGACGCTTACGACGCCTTGATTTGTCGTTCTGCGATTTCGATTGGAATTCACATTCTCATTTGTTGCGTTCCCTCACACATTTCCACATGTGTTGTCCCGCGCAACGTTTTAGGCCAACCGCGGAACAATTTACAGATGCACTAAAGGAAATGCCGGGTCTGGTCTCCTTGCATCTCGACCATGCTCTTCCTATGATACAGAAAGGCAAACGACCTTCATGGGGCCCTGAACGCATACACCTGGCCTTACTTCAAGATATGGAGCTTGTGTCCTCAACTTCCGAACTTGAAGCCTTTTTCTCTGGCATCACATTCCCGCCGGCAGCAAAAGTGTCGGTCTATATGTCATTCGTATCCGATTACAATAATTCATCCGACGACTTCGCTGCTGATAGATCGAGAATTTCTGGTGTCGTCGCAGGCATTGCCCGATCATATTCAGACCCTGCCTGTGAACAGATATTCAAATCCGTTCTGTTGGAGCGGGATACCTCTCCTCCTACAGTTCAAATCGACTTATACCCTCATGCACCGACGAATGGACACTTATTACCTGGGCAAAATTATCGTTTGTCATTGGTATTCCGCGGCGTGTGGGACTCGAAGGCAGTATATCCAAACCCTCTGGAAGTTCGGCGCATCATAAAAGATGTCTTTAGCAATGGATTACCGCTCCAGCACGTCAAGCAGGTTCATTTTTTTAAACTTAATATCCGGAATTAATTCGCAAACCATAGTCAGCACGGTTGGAATGTTGCCCGAAGTAGACTTTGTTATAGCCGCTGAGGAAGCCGGCAAGCTCGTGCTCGAGGTACTGAAATTTCCTGTAAACAGCGACTCTGAGGCAGTAAATACGCCACCATTTCCCCGCCTCACTTCTTTTTGTCTCCAGAGGATGCGGTTCAATACACCGACTCCCCATGGTCTTATTGGTTTAACGACCGCAATGCTGCAATCATATCTCATCTATCGTCGCGATTCGGGCGCTCCAATGACGAAGCTTACTCTCAAACGTTGTTATGGATTATCCTAAGGGGACGTAGACTTGTTCTCTCGAGTTGTTGCCAATATTGATTGGGATGGACGAGAGAGAGAAGCTACCGCTGATACAGAAGATTCTGACTTCGAATATACTCCTTCTGAGGATGGCGACGAGTACGAAAGCGATGAGGACAACAATGGAGATACGGATTAGAATGAGGGCAAAGGACATTTTGAACTACGTTATATGCGAATTTGATTGCAACGGTGTGAGCTACGAACAAACTACACATTAACATTTAAACTCCCAGTTTACATGTACCCAAATTAACAACTTCACTTATAAATCTTATGCACAACCAGTGTACAATTCAAAGTCGACCAAGTGGTGAAAATCCTTGATAAAAGCACCCCAAACCTGTTTGACGACCAACCAGTACGGTAGCAATGATTCTCAAAACTTCTCGGTGTTCTTATAGCGTCATCGTTATGCATGGTGTATATAGTACACGAACACATAGCCTAGCATAACATAAGCATGTCCCGGACGGTGCATGTAGCATGTTTTAAGCAGCGTTGCCCTCAGCGAAGTTGAGGAGATCAGAGTCACCCTGGTCGCTGACGGTCATGACACTGGAGGAAACGGTGAGATTAAATTTGTGTAATTAATCACGATCAAAACATACCCGACACGGAAGAGCTTTCCAGCAGCGGTTCCAAGAGCGACGTTGGTACCGGCGAAGTGGTGCACGGTAGTCTTGGAAAGCATGGCGTAGTACTCAAGCTCCGACTTGCGCAGAGGAGGGCAGTTACCAGCGATCAACACGAGCTTGGCTATGAGAAACCGTACGTTAGTTCAAGGGACCTTCTCAGCCATAGGCTCCAGTCCCCGAGAGACGATAAAAGACGCTCACCTTTGCCACTGCGCATCTGCTTAAGGGCAGACTTGTAGCCCAAAGTGTATTTTCCGGACTTGACGACGAGCGCGAGCCTGGCGGAGATGGACTCGGTGGATTTGGTCGCCTTGGATTTTTTGGTGGGGGCCATTGCTGCTGTCGGTGTCGGTGATGGGCTTGTCGATATCGTCTACAGCGTCCACCAGCCAAATTTGGGATCAGCGACTGTACAGTTTATGGAATCAAGGTTGGATCTCCGCATATGGTAAAATATCACATGATTGCTCCCGTTCATGGGCGCCAAACGTTGAACTTATAGGCGCCGGTGCCATCATTCTTGCTTGATTCTCTTCATAATGCTCCAGCGTCCGCGAGCGACATTTACGTTTCAAGACAAGGGTCAAATCTATGTCTCCCTCTTGTACTAGACTCAATCTAGAATGCCGAGCATCGTATGTCATCCAAGTAATCAGAGCGCGTCATTGTGTCTCAGATGTTTGTCTCTTAGCATAGCAAGAGGGAACAGCTCTCTTCAACTAACATCAACTCCTTACCATGACCATTAAAACACCTGGATCGTTTTCAGGTCCTCAAGGCAAAACGATCGTGTGTGCTATCCATCTATCTCTTGCTAAACATGGAATTCAGTATTGTCCCACAGCTAGGCATCGTAGCTGGATCGGCAGTGCTCACATACTTCGCAATCCTGAATGTCCAAAGAGACGTTAAAGATAGAGAGGGAAATGTTGCCATTCACAGTATGTGTTGTCTAGAGCTATGTATGCGACGTCGTTGACGGAAAGTGATCAGGGGAGCCGCAGCGTCCCGGCCCAGACTACATATCCAAGGACGCTCTTGAGGCAGTCGCTCGTCCTGCAAAAAATAGCAATGTCAAGGGGAGTCAACCAACGGCATCTCAATGGGTCTGAGAAGTCCTGGAAGTCAAATCGATGGTTTCACTGGATCCAGTTAAAGGGTTCTTAGTACAACCCTATATAAATCAATTTCGTCGGATTTCACTTGTTTAGAAAAATGTCCCGCCTCCTTTCATCACTGTTATGTTTTTCATTGAATTATATTCGGATTTGATTTCCACTGCATGGTGTTTGAACATGTGGTTGTGACACCACCGAACGCGTAGCGGGAACGGTTGTATTACGAGGCAGGAGAAGAGTGAATGGGGTTGCATCTTCCACTTGGTATAAAGATGACGCTTTCAGTTCAATTGCAGGGAACAGCAGCTCGACGGTATAATCGATCTTATCGATGATCTGCACGATATTTGGTTCCGGCAGGTCTGTCTTGTGGTCAAACCGACGACGAACGGCGACCCGCTCCTGGTCTGAGCCTGGACAAATACATATGATATCACGCGACCCCGTAGCAGACAGGCACTCTGGTATGCCGTAGAATTCTTTAAAAGCTGGGATCGATCAGAAAGTTAAATCTCACTGCATTCCCCCTACCCCGCACAGTACTTGTTATCAGCACCCGGCATAGAAAATGCCAAAGCCTACCCAGAAATCATATGTGCCGACCCATCGGGAATTCCTTGTGGAGTTCGCACCTGGAGAGTACTCCTCGTCGCTGAAAAGTTTGAAGGTTCAGCTTATTTTCTACAATTATGCAAGAGCTGCTGACCGATGCGTATAATTGCATGCAGGCATTCAAGGCCGGCCAGATAATGGCGGTCCTCAAAGGCTTGACGACGAAGGCCAAAAAAGCGTACACTTCCGTTCAATGTGGACGGGGCCCGTATGACCACATTGAGCTGAACAACGATCTTGTATACAGTGCGCGAACACAAAATATCTTTGGCAGCAGATGAATCTGACAATCAATGTTTAGTCAACCACTCATGCGAACCCAACGTCGCGTTCGACCTCTCGTCTCCGAATATGTCAAAATGGAACCTCCGGGCACTGAAAGACATCCGTCCGGGCGACACACGTACGTCTATCGCAATTCGCGCTCGTCCACGTTGCTCAGTATTTCTGGCGCAGTGACTTTCTTTTACCCCAGTACGGAATGGGACATGGATCAATCATTCAGTTGCGAATGCGGAACGGCGGTATGTGTTTCCCGTCTTTCCTGATGGCTCGCTGTATTGATTTACTTTGGAATATCGATAGAGCTGCCTCGGAACAATTCAGGGGGCCAAGTATCTATCGAAAAGCGCCATCCAAGCACGAGGTTTCGTTAGTCCATGGATTCAATCCTTGGTGTCCGAACGCGATGCACGCAACGCGAAGTCGTCCGAAAAAGTACTGAGCCGATTATAATCTGGAACCAAGACTTTATATTATCGATACAGCATAGAATAGAGAAACCAACAGGACAACGAATCAACAAATATACAATTACCATAAATCAGCGAAATAAGTCGGACTCCACAAACGTTTAAGTCGACAGATTGATGCCCCAGAGCTGCGGAAATCAAGAATTATGCTGAAGACTACCAATCGTTACCATCGAAACGTTCGAGAACGGCATTCGCGTCCTCCACATCCTTCTGAGCTTTCTTGCGCATGTAGAAAATTGGACAATCTTTACTCGTACATAGAACATCCTGTTCGCGGAATTAGTTTTGAATTTAGATGCAGCGAGAAAAACAATACATACCTGATGAAGCGAGCCTTGGCACCGCTGACACTGTGTCCATAAACGCGAAAATCGGACTTGAAGCGCCGAAGTTGAAGTAACTTGTTTCTGGTACAATTCTTGCATCCTGGGTCTGCAATTCTTGCACAAAGCTCCGTCTGTAGCGTATCGTTAGACAAATAAGGGGTTATACTAAGGGATATGTGGCGTACTGATTTCTTTGCCCCTTAATGGCGTTTTACACCCAAGACAGGTAACCGTCTTCACTGCGAACTTCATCAAACCTCCTACGGTAGGCGTGGCGATTTGAATGGTGCGTGTATGGTCCCCAGACACTTTGAAAAATATTTAGCGAATTTGAAAAGAAGAGCGAAAACGATAACAAACATAAAGACGCCGCTTTGTCGCCCAAGATCGGCTCGAAGATACGCAGTAATGGTTTGGAAAGCTGATTTTCGAGATAATACTTCGTGTCGATAGGAATATTATTTTCGAGAACGTATAGAGGGTCTTCGGATTTTTCGTACGCAGCTGCACCTTTAATCCCTTTGATGATGACGTATGCGACACGGTCACCGAGGGCAGGGGCAGAACCAGCGTCGCGTTGCTTCATTCTCTCTGCGAGCTCGACATGTGCTTGTTTACCGGCATAATCTGACCAAAATACCAAGTAAAAACCCGTCTGAAAAAAAGAAAAATAACATACCAGTCTTTGAAAGGGCCTTTGTGATCACCAGTTGTGACATATCCACTTTGTTCTGCAATAAGTCAGAGATAATCCGCTTCGTGAACCTACATTGTTTGTAAGTCATCTTCAAAAAATACGAAAAGGTGAGTGACTTACTCCTCTGCTCCCTTAACATCTCGGTCGATCAACATTTTGTGCAAGCACGTCTCGATAACGGTCGAAACCAAACGACAATTGTCGCGACGAACGGTCTAAACAAACAGCTTTAATTCACAGCACATAGTGCACGACATGTTTGTCCTACCTCAATGCCCTTAGCGTCCATTTTGTCGTACTTCTCCAATCGTGTCCAATAAAGCCCTGCATAGCGCTTCTTGCTAATTAGCAAATAAGGGTAATACACTTTCTCAAATTCGAGGTTAATAGGTTTGATGAATTTCGCTGTGACGAAGGCAGCAGCTTCTCGACCCATATCCATGACTTGGGCTAGGTCGGTAGGCCCAAACTTCACCATGACGGAATCAGTATCACCGTAGATGACTTCAGCATCATGTGCGTGGCCATTGCTAATGCAGTATTCTGCTTCAACCTCCTGCACGGAAGCATGTTAAACCATGGAAAATAAGGAGAAAAGATGACGATATACTAACGCGTTTCGTTTTCTCAATCATTTGACGGCCATAAGCTGTCGTACTTGAAGAGATAGCCAAGCAGGGGAGTTTGCCAATCGTCGCACCAGTGAAGCCGTATACTGAATTAGCACTGATCTATACAAACGTCAATACCAAGAGAAAGCATACAAAAGAACGATGACTTACCTTCAAAGCCAGCTGCCGACCGTCCAACACAGCTTTCTTAAATGGATCCTTTTCTTTCTTGAGATCGGCTTTTGCACGTTTACGTGCAGAGATAAGATCTTCAAGGATAGTGGGTAGCAGACCCTTGCGCTTCGATGAAGTAACAAATAGATCTATCAAGTGGTTGAGCAGCAAAGAGGAGCAGATCATGATTAACGGCGTACCGTTATTAGGCGTTTGAATATAATCCACGTCTTTGACAAGCTTGAGGCGGTCGATCGTTTTTTTATCGACAAGAGTGGTATAGCAGAGATTATGCGCCATCATGATGGATGGGTACAGAGAACTGAAATCGAGAGTCGCGATTGGCACGTCATAGTATCCTTTCTTAGGCTCAATGACAGTGGCACCTTCATACTGTTCGTCCGTCCCTAGGATGGCTCATTAGCGAGCAACGTACAGAAAAGAAGTGAAATACCTACCTTCGCCCTTTCCAGCAGGAACCAAGTAACCTTCATCGTTTGCCTTGCGATAGAGCTGTGACAAGACCTTAATCGACTGTCCTCTAGACAGGAGGAAATTAAACGGCACGCCAGTGACACGAGCCATCTCGATATAATTGACAAAACACATCAACTTGTCCAACAAACGCTGAGGGAGGTAAGCATCTTTCAGACAGTACACTGCCAGTCGCCGCCGCGATTCCGGGGTACCGTTCTGCAACTCAGTGATGACTGAATGATGCACGTCTTCTTTCTGCTCGCCTAAAAATTGGGCACAGACTGAGTTGAGCGTGTAACTGCGCAGCTTGTGTTCACGTTGCATGAATTGCAGGATATCGAGCTGAAGACGGCCGTCCAGTTGGGTCTCTTTTGAATCACGTTGACCGTAGGCCTTGGAAGAAAAATGGGTACCCTTGGTTTCGGTTTTGAATCCTAACAAGCAAAAAATCAGGTTTATTAATGGTACAGGAGCATTGTTGCATATCTGTGCACCTTTCATCCTGCCCAGAAAAGGGAAACGAGTCGCTTTCAGCGCCTTGGCGCGATCCATAAGATATGGAAAATCGAAGTTTCCAATATTGTATCCAATGACCACGTCCGGATCGACTGTTTCGACAAAGTCCCTCCAGGCTTGCAGCATATTCGCCTCGTTGTCGAAAGTGAGAACTTGAGAGCCCACGATATGAGCACATGTGTTCAAAGTAAAGATGTTTCGGACGAAGGGCTTTGATTCGCCTGGAATATATGTATCAGAAGAGAACATATGACGACCGCAGGAGGACGTGCATACCTTGCCGTGTGACCATGTTCGCTATTTGAATAACGGGATCCACAGATGCTTCCGGGAAGATACCTTTCCGGCCTGCGCACTCAATATCAAAACTTAGGATGCGTAAAGGTGCGATTTTTGACCAGTCTCTTTCTGGGGCATGAGAGATGAACGCGTCATATCTACACGACTTATTGCATGAGCGAGGGCATATATAAACGCGAAGAAATATTACCTGAGCGATATTTCGAGTTGACATGTTGATCTTTTTTGGCTTTGAGGAAGAATCTTATATTTTCCCGCTGGGACTTCAATCCAGTTCATTCCGACAACCTTCGAGAATAAAAAATCAGTATTGAATGATACGATAAAGTCGAAAAATGCCAACCTTCGTATCAATCATGAATCTTAGAATGAAGACAATATTGCTCTCATATGTCGGAATAATGCCTTCGAATAAATCTTGGAAATCGCATTCTCCCCGATCGAAGATGCGTAATGGGCGAACATCCATCAGGATCGAGAGAATTTGTAGCAACAAATAAATGGACTCATCTCTAATTTTTGGGACACTCTTTGGGTCCGTAAGCGTAAGCCTCAAAAACGGGACATTGTCCTCGCCTAGATAACCCCAGATACTCTTGTGCGCTTCTCTTTCCACTTTCAACACCTTTCCATCTTCAAGAAATCTCTGGAGTATAGCTGAGTAAGCGGAGTGATTGGTTACAGCGGCTCGCACTCACATTCAAGTATTCACGGAATGGCTCCATATCACCATCTGTAAATCCACGAGGCATAGCAATATAGAAGTAGGGTAGGAAGTGTGTTATGTTGGCGAGTACGCTGTGTCCATCCTACAGATAAGAAGAGAAGGTCATGTTATGGTTCACGAGACGCAAACTGAAAGGAAGCACCTCTGTTACTCCAAACATACGCAGAATGATGGACCCGTCATAATTCGATGCCGTTTCGATATCAATTTGCTGAAATACTGTGTTCTGGGAGGTAAGAGGACGTCATTCACAAAAGGTACGTGTCCCAAACGTACTTATTGAATCCCTCTTCTCGTCGATATGGTGCAGGGGCGGGCGAGCCCATTGGTCAGCACCTCCTTCGGCCTCTGCGGGAGGCATGGACAACAGCAATAAGTATTCCAGAGCCTGGTTCTTCTTTTGTAAGACCAACGACGCACCATGATGCCCGGTAGCATTCTCCTCCCTCAGTCGCTCAAGGACTTCAATGAATGACGGTTGTTGTTGAATCGGTTGCGATCCAAACGAAGGCGCTGTCCCTAGTTTACGTTTCTTTGCCGCTGGTGGGGCTGTTACATCGGTTTCGGTACTTCAGGCGCGTCGCAGAATGAAATTAGTCGCGTCGCACTGTGAAGGAGGACGTGTTTGAGTGTACCTGGTGCGCGTCAATGCCTGGTTCTCTTTCGACTTCTCTGATGCTGGAGCCATTATTCAAGAGCTGAAAAGTAAGCTGAAAAGGCAGAGAATAATGTGAGATGAGGAAAAAAAGGAAGCTAGGTGCAAGGCGGGGTGGCCTGCGTTGGTTGGGTAGAGTGGAAGCAATAAAAGCGTGTCACAATTATTGACAAGCGCGATGTTTGGGTCTCTTTGTTCTGACGGGCAGATGATGACATCGTCTGAAGATTCCGAAAATACTTGGTATGTATCACAAAAATAGTATGAAGCCGCTCAGAATATAACTAAGTACTTCAGTACATATGTAAAGTCTTGAAAACATCCAGTGTTTAGCGTACAGAATTTTATATATTTCGGTTATACACCCTAATCCTTGATTTCTTTGGTATCTCTATAAGTTGATTATTTCGCAAATTCAATCTTTGAGGAACAAGTCCTTCAAAAGTTGCAGGGTCTCTCCCGGGTTTTTGACGCTGTGGCCAATGGTTCGAGGATCCGAATAAATTTCATAGTCATTTCCGCCCTGCAAGTGTTTTGTCCCTTAAATTAACGACATACAAGGAAGGTAAGGCGTTAGCTGACCTTGTAAGTCTTGTCACCAAAGAAATGAATCTCCTCGAACTCTTCATCTGCGACGCGTCCGAGAGCAAAGGTCTTGTCCCATCCATTGGGATAGATATCAAAAGAAATTTGGCCACCGATGGCATATGTAAGAGGATAGTCGGGGAACTTCTCCTTCAATGCGTTGACAAGACCGGCTCGGTAACCATTTTTCTGTTGAGCGCATTCATGAAAACAGTACAATGATGTCAATGCATTTGTCTCACCAAGTCAAGTTGTTCGAACTCAATGCGCTCTTGAATGCTGCAAGTATTTCACAGTTTGGATGCATTCACGAGCTAAAGAGGTAGGTGACTCACGTTGCGTTACGGCCGAGTGGACTGACATTGACCATGCCCTTGCGGAATTCCACAAACGTTCCTCTATACCAGGTCTGAGCATATGTATATCAAGAGAATATACGAATAGGCTCACCGTTTGATAGGAATATCAAGATCCGCGATGTAATGCAGGATGAAGTTGACTAGGGGTTTGTAGCGCTCCTCGCCCAAAAAGCCAATGAATGATTCGGATGGTAGCTGTTTGCCCAGCTTATACGCGGTCAGGCCATTCTCAGAGAAAGCGTAGTCCCATTCATCAAGAACTAGAAACGAGATCAAGATGAGTGGATTGACCATGACGATGAACTTGCAAAGCTACCGTTTACGCCTGCAGGCTGAAGTTGCTCAGCGATCTTAACGAAATCAGATCCTCCGACGAATCCAATGACCATCTTCTTTCGCAGAGCGCGTAAAGTTTCAATCATTTCCGACGATGCGCTCTATGTTACACGTTGGCGTTCAGAACATACGTGTTTGCGGCGTGCTGAGCATACCTGGCGAGCGAGAGACAACGTCCCATCGACATCGAACAAGCAGAGTTTGTGCTGGGGCCTATCGGCGAAGTCTCCAGAGGGCATTTTGACACGTAAGGGAGGACAGGTTGAAGGAGTCTGAAGGAACGTGGAGGTTAAATACTAAGAAAGGCGGTCAGGCCACGGCGTCGCCACGCACTTCCACGCGCGACGGCCATAATCCGCCAACTGATGCGGATCTACGCGCCCTTAAATGGGACGTCGGTTATCTCCGCTGCGACAGATCTGCTCAGCACCGCTTCAGCTCGAGTCAATCGTCTCTGTCATCCTTTCAGGACTCGTTTGCGAGTCACCTCGGACCCGTTTCTCCTGCCAAAGAACACGCCTTAAAAACCTCAGACACAGGAGCGATTCTCAACAATACCCCTGCCGATCTACACGTAATTCAGCATGCAGACGTCGCAATACCACCTGTTCTCGCTACCTGCAGAGCTTCTTGATTCTCTGACCCCGCGAAATCTCGTCAACAGGGTCCCAATACGATCTCCGACTCCCGAACCTGCGGTTTTTGTGTCAAAAACAGGTCCTAGAGCATGCGCGATTTGCCAGGGAATCGTCTTTCTGGACGTCGACGAACAGCGCGCTCACTTCAGGTCCGATTGGCATCGGTATAACGTCAAAACCAAACTTAGTGGTGGGCAACCTCTTGCAGAAGCAGCCTTTACAAATTTATTGGAAGGTACGCCTATCTGTTGATTTTTTTTTTCAAAGCTTTCCGAACATCCGAAATAGGTCTCAATGATTCGCTTTCTGGATCTGCATCGTCCGATGAGGAAGAAGAGGAAGATTCAGATGCTGTCAATACCCTCGTTAACAAAACAAAACGACTCAATACCAGATCATCCTCTCCCGAGTCATCTTCGACGAAGGCGCCTGTAACAGCTCTTACTTGGTTCCACTCTCCTCCTTCAACTCAACTTGGAATATACCGATCCATACTACCCTTGAAAACTTCACCGGATGCATATCTACAGGAAATTCTACGGTTGCAAGAACCCGTGTCTGAGGGACGGACATGGGCTTTATTCATGATTGCTGGAGGACATTTCGCCGGTGCGATTGTCAGAGTCAGTCGACCTGCAGACGATGCCAGCGAGGAGGAAGAAAAGACACGGAAGAAAAAGCAGAAGAAGCCGAAACCTGAAGTTGAGGTTCTTCTCCATAAGACATTTCACCGGTACACCAGTAAGCCTATCTCGCAGATAAAACCTTGGAATATGCGCTCATGTGAACCTTAGCACGACGGAAGCAAGGAGGATCACAATCGACGAATGACAATGCGAAAGGAAATGCAAAAAGTGCGGGTGCACAGCTTCGACGATATGGAGAACAGGCGCTGCGCGATGTATGTGCTGAGTGTCGTTGAGTGTTGAGGATTTAGCTAATTTGTATGCAGGATATCCGTGAACTTTTGGAGGATTGGCGTGAAGAGCTAAATAGTTGCGAACGTATATGGATGCGCGCCAATATATCCAATCGTCGAATCTTCTACGATTACGAGGGCGCTCCTTGGGCCAAAGACGATGAAAGATTGCGGACCTTCCCCTTCCCAACACGTCGCCCTGTGTGTCTTGTTCATATATGCACTATCAATATTCATACTGACCAAATTGCAGACACAATCCGAACTATCTCGATGTCTCTCCGAGCTTTTGCGCCCCAAAATCTCACACTATACGGAGGACGAACTGCGCGCACAGGATGAATTTTACCTGGCTTCGCTGCCCAAAGCCAAAATCATACCAACAGCAGCACCTGAACCACCTAAAGAAAAACTTAAGCCAGTCAAACTATCGAAAGAGGAAGAAAATCTTCGTGAAAAATGGACACGCGTCCTGGAAATGGTCAACAAGAACCGACTGGAGCCTCTCAAAACATTCTTGGAGCGAGAGAAAAGCACACTGGGTGGAATAGACGCGCAAATACCAGAATGGACGGGAGAATCACGGGCTACGATTCTTCAGTTGGCGGTGCAAAATGGCCATGAAGAGATGGTGCGGTGGTTGCTTGAAGACGCCCGTGCTAATCCTACTATCCCCGTCCCCTCTGGAAAGGCAGGCGAGGTAGAGGATGACGACGATGAAGGTAACAAATCTGGTCCCGACGCTACTTTCCTACCACGGCCCACCGGCACCCGTCGCGCGGCTTACGATCTGGCCAGAACCAAGCCCATTCGCGACATCTTCCGCCGCTGCGCTGCCTCGTATCCTGATTGGTGGGACTGGCTCGGTGCAGGTCGCGTTCCTAGCGCATTGAGCCAGGAGATGGAGGAAGAACGCGAGGAGAAGAAGAAGGTCCGGCGAAAGGGTCTCAAGGACCGTGTTAAGGAGCGTGAGGCGCGTGAAAAGGAGAAGGAGAAGGAAAGGCCGAAGACACCGCCTGTTGTGGAGAAACCTCAAGTGAGGCAGCCGATTGTGTCTAATTCAACCTCGAGGAAGCTGGGTGGCGGCGCGGGTGCTACTGAGGGTGTCGCTGGCTTGACACCTGAGATGAGGGCCAAGGTTGAGCGCGAAAGAAGGGCACGCGCCGCAGAGGCTCGGATGAAAGCTCTTGGTGGAAGCTAGTGGGAAAGATTGTGCTTGTGCATGTGTAGCCATAGAGTTGATCTAATTTAAATTATTGTTCTTTTTATTCGCCAACGCTACAGTCATCCTGAGCCTCTCGTTGGTGGCGACCTCGCATCCAAAAGAGGAAATTATTTTGGCTACAATCGATGTTGCAGGACCGTGATCGTCCCTTTGCTCAGTCCAGTCTTAGACTTTGACGACTTTGCTCTCCCCACAGGCCTGAGCGCGTATACGCTCTCCTGGAACTTCAGAGTCTTCTTCTCGTTCTAGACTCGTTACGATTCCCCATTCACGTCATTTCATTTGATCTCCTTTACCCCCGTGCGCTCAACTTGGCCGCCCGCCGTCGTCGCAGGTTGCACTGGCTGCGCTGACATTGTGGAGCATGCTATGCACACATCGGTCGTAAAGTTACGGCCAGAAACTATTGTCGACCTCGCGAAGGACGTGATTAGGCCAGCTGGCTGGTCTTGCGAATGGAATATCGCAGCTCTTCAAAAGCCTGTGCAGTGTAAGATCGTTCTTAATAGTTGGAATGCGTACCTTCAGGTGTGGTCTGTTCTTTCTTGTATTGCGATATATTTATCCGATATTCGCTTTGTTGTTTGGGTATAGCATCTTCTCCGTCACTGTCGGCAAAGCAAGGTATGCCCGTTTTTCTCTGGAAAGTGTTGCTGTTGACACTTTTCGCGGAAGGGTCCCCACGGAAAGGATTTAGCGTGCCGCCTACCACGATGTAACATTCCAGCTGGCCTCACTATCTCTTCATACCCCGAGCTTGCCCGACATGTTCAGACGCATTTGAGCAGGGCGCAGTTGATGTGTCCGATCAAAGGTCCGTCAATCGTCTGTACCACTCACGGCTAAAATATCGACCTGTTCGTTTACAGATTGCTCTTCATATGGTTTTACGCGTCCTGCGCTTTTGGAGGACCACTTCAGGGAGACTCATGCCGATTTCATCAATATGGAGGTTCCAAAGTCCTCGCCATTCCTTCTACCTACCTGGCGCCCATTCCTTCCGGATCGCTCCGTCAAACCCCCAGCTCTTCCAAAGACAATTCTGCCGGGCACGATTCTCATTCCTCCAATTCGCGGGACGGTGCGAAGGGCTACTCTCGAGAGTCAGGAGAGTCTAGACAGCATTGAGAGCTTCATGGGTTCTCAGTCATTGTCACCGAGGAAACGTCCGAGAAAACAACTTGACATGCATGAACCGGAGCCAGAGGAGGAACCTGAGCCGAACTTTTTCTTTGATGATCTGCCGGAGTTCGATCGAAAGTTGGAGGATATAGCTGTCATCCGGCCGATTGGGCCTCTGCTGGATGTGGCACGTCCTCAGGATATCCTCGACCCGAAGGAATTTGGCAATCGCCCGTTGAAGGGCACTATTCTTTATGACAACTTCGTGCGTATCCATGGGCTTGAAGGAGACGACGAGTCAGAAGAGGAAGAAGAGGGCGAAGGCTAGATCTGTGTTGCTTTACGGCTCTTGTCCTTGGAACCGGACATGCACACGAATACAAGTTGTCAAACCAACCGTCAAAAATCTTAAGATCTTCAGTGCATCTTACAGGAACGCTGTCGCTGCACATATCACTCTAATTTTGGTCATAACTTGGGCATGTATCATAAATAACCTCTGTACCAGCTACTGTGATAAAAACTGCTTAAATGTCTTCTAGTATCTAGTACACTTAGTAATTTTCATAGATTAACTTATTTCAATTTTTAAAAACCGTTTTTTAATTGTCAGTTGTTCCCATTCTAAACGTTGAGCGCGACGAGTTTTCGGCAAAACGAAGTGATGTCACTTGCCTAATCAGGAGTACGAAATATTTTTTGAAGCTTACCGTCCTTCACGTCTCCTTTCAACCTTCGTCTACCCTTTCCCGCTCTACCTCCAACGTCGCCGAGTACATACGCCCTCACATATAGAGGATCAAAGAGAGAGCCCGGATGGCCACCGAACGTACGAAACTTTCCATGTTTCTGTATCATACAGGCTCTAACCGCCCACCGAATTTGTAGGTTTATCATTAGCAGAGCAAATTGCTCAGCTAGAGGAAGCTGCGCCCGTCGGTACGCGCACTTATACATGCACGAGAATTGTAACTCTTATTGCTGTGGAATTAGATTATGATCCTGAGGACTTGCAGACGCGTGGGGGAGACGATGCAATGGATTTGGATGCTGGTGCCACCAGGGAGCATTACTTCGAAGTCGGGTAGGTATTTTTTGCCGCTTATACTGAGGCAATGCTGAATTTCCCTCTACAGGCCTAGTATTCTTAGGAATCAGCTGCCGAGTGTAGCAGATCCCAAATACGAGGGCGTTCGGGTGTCGAGGAAACAATTATTAGAAGATTCGGATGAGGGCTTAGTCGAGGATGATGAAAATGATGATGGGGATGTGGAACACCCTGGACATGGAGAAAGTGGAGAGCAGGGTATAGAGGATGGAGATGACGTCGATTCGGACCACAATGAGGAGGGCTTTAGGGATCATCTATTTGGACGGCGAATACCTGCTGAAAGTGAAGGGAGCGAAGCCAATTCCGAGGAGGAAGGGAAGGAGGAGGAAGAGGAGGAAGAAGAGCGACAAGAAGAGCATCAGCGTCAGGTCGACGATGAGCCTTCAGAGGATGTTACTTCAACTTTAAAAAAATCGCGGGAGACGGATATTAAAAAAGGACAAGCAGTGAAAAGACAACTGGTATGCTATCCTACAATTTCTCTTGTTGAACTATAATGATGACATGGCGCTCAGGCATTATGGGATACTTTGCTCGATACCCGCATTCGACTCCAAAAATCAGTCGTTTCTGCTAATGGACTTCCACCTGTTGGTTTCAAGCTGCAGTTCTATATTTGTGGCTAATAAAAATGTTCTAGCCATCACATATGAAGGAATATCTCGAATCAGAAGATTGCCGAGATAGCCTTTCAAAGTTCCTTGATGAAGCATCGAAGTTGACAGACGAGCTCCTTGAACTGCAGGAGGTAATATCAATTTCCGTTAATACTTGACACTTTCCTTGAGCTGATCTATCGTAAAATAGAATGTTTTGACGACAAACAATGTCATCCAACCACCTCCACGGAAAAGACGGAAATTAGATGCAGAAATTTCACTCGATCAATACCCTGGGTCGTTTATATCAGCTACGGAAGATATTGCATCTCTAGAACAAGCGTAAGTACACTTATTCGTCGACCAAGTTCTGTGCTCACGTCATGGCGCGTGTGTCAAGTTTCCATCCATATCTTTTGCAGACATTGTCGAAGTGGTCGTCAAAGATTCAGGCTGTTGCGCCATCTGTTTTGCTCCCTTCCAATCGCGGAGCATTTTCGAAAGGCAACCAAAATCTCAAATCTGTGGTGCAGCTTATCGACGATACTCTTCACGAAAATGATAAGCTTCTGAAGAGGACGCAAGTAACACGGGTCAAGAAAATGCGTATAGGTGTACAGCAAGAAGAAGTCGTTGATGCCGACGATATTGTCGACCCTGAAGCCTTCGATGACACCGACTTTTACCAAAAAATGCTCAGAGACATTATTGACGCTCGCGGAAACAGGAATAAAAATGAAGATTGGATGCTGTTGCAGAAACAGAAGAAGGCGAAGAAAAAGGTGGATACGAAGGCCAGTAAAGGGCGGAAACTTCGGTTCGTGCGTTTTCTCCTTCGCCTGTACACCTAGCTTACAGGTCAAATAGTTACGAGGTTCATGAAAAGTTGCAAAATTTTATGGTTCCTGTTCCTGTACCTGGAGCCTGGCATGACGAACAAGTCGACGAGCTGTTTGCTTCTCTTCTAGGAAAAGGTTTCGATACTATTACGCTCAATGTAGAGGAACCACAGGTGCAGAGAGATATAGCGGTTGGTGGATTTAGAGTCTTTGGATAGTCTGCATTACTGTATATCCTATTTGACTCGAAAGAGAACGTTTTACTTTTTACCTGCGAAGAGGAAGTCAGTGTGGAAATCAAGTGAATAGCCACTGGAGTGGAACAAAGCCAAATACTTTGGATCTGCCGAATCCATTTACGCCGCAGCAGGCAATTGACCTCCGCTGACACGAAGCGCTTCCATTCGGCGCTTGATACTCGCATTATTAGCGTATCAGAGCCGCTTCTTGGTTGGCAATTGAGATGTATGTGTCATCTTTGGCGTCCGAAACTCAAACTCCAGTGTGCTCTAACTTTAGCTCTAGCACTTCGCATACTGCGACCACCGTCACCTCTCCGTTGTCCAGTCTGTGGATCCTTGGACACAAACTATCGGTCAGAGTCGCATCGCAGTAATGAATACATTGGAAGGCTTCGAAGAAGCGAATCCCTTTGAGCAGGATGGCGAGCATATTACTTCAGAGACATCGTCCACCTCCAAGGTCGCTCTCTACGAACCTCCCTCACCGCCTCAACCTTCTCGGCAACTCTCTCCTACGTCTCCCAACATGAATCGACCCCCCTTCCCAAGTCCTGGATCTCATAGACAGCCCAACGTCAACTACAAGACAGATTTCTGCTGCGCTCGTGATCGTGTCTTGCACAGTGGAGACGACGTCGAGATTTTGGTGCGCTGGTGTTTCGTGTTTCAGAAAAGCTTCATTCGAAGCTAACGTACTTGTTTGCAGATTATCGACGCTCAGAAAACTTCCTTGAATTCCAATTCACCGTACATTACATACGTCATCAGGACAGGAGTACGTTAGACCATTCTATCTCGCTCGAGTGCTCCGGCTTACAAGGTCCCTTTAGAACGCAGAAGCTCGTCATCGGTACTCTGAATTCGAGAGCTTGCGGGACAATTTATCACGACTGTATCCCACTCTCATTGTTCCCCCTATTCCTTCCAAGCAGACGATCGGTGACTACGCAGTGAAGCAAGGCAAGGCTAAGGAGGATGCTACCCTCATTGCGAAGCGGAAGCGGTTGCTGCAGACTTTCTTGAACCGTGTCGCACGTCATCCCATCCTGTCGAACGAGCATGTCTTTCATCGATTCCTTGACGGAGAGGTATCTTGGGTATGTCGATTCACACTGTCATTGATAACGATTCCTCACCCTCTATATAGACTGAGGTGCTCAATTCCCCTCCTCTATCACTCCTTCCCAAAAATATCTTGAAAGCACCATCTCACAACCCAACCGATTTAAATGCATCGCCAGCCTATGCTGCTCTTCCCAATCCTTCAGCCGCACATCCCCTTCGAAATCCAGACCAACGGTTCCTCGATTCAGAAGCATTCACCATTAAATTTGCAAATCATGTTAGTGGGCCGATGGAAAAGGTGACACGGCGAGTTGTCAAACGATGGTCAGGTACATATTTATGTCATTTTGTTAGGCCACATCTGAGCGGGCTTCTTTTTTAGATTACGCACAAGATCACGCAGACCTTGGTGCAGCGCTGAATGGGTTTAGTCTCAACGAAAGAGATGAACTTTCTGGCGCAATCGAGAAGACAGGACAGGCCATTGACGCGACTTACATGTCGACAACAAAGCTCGTAAGTAGTCTGTCTCAATATTTATGAAAATGTCTTGACAATGTACCTCAGGTCCAGGACCTGGAGCAAAACTGGGCAGAACCACTTCATGAGTATTCCCAGTTTGCGTCAATAATCAAGAAATTGCTTGCGTACCGACACCAGAAGCATGTTCAATACGAAATGACCCAAGATGCTTTAGAGACAAAGCGCGAGCAACTGGAAGATCTTGAGAAGAGCGAACGGGAGGCTCGTCGACTGGAGGATGCCCTTGGAAGAGGGAGGGTCAATGGTATCACCTCTCCGACTAGCCCTTTGCCTGAAGGCGGCGAGACCGAAGAACGTATAGATCCGGTTACAGATACCTCGACGTATCTTCCTCCTCATCCCGGACCCAACCCTGCGCGAAGGCGGACAAAGGCTCCTGGGATGGGCTTATTGAATGCCCTCAGCTATACGCTGCATGGAATGATGGATGTGGATCCTGAAACGGCCCGGAGGAATGGAATAACGAAGACCAGGGAGAATATATCCCAGGTATGAGCCTGCATATCCCACATAATTGTCAGTGTTAATGTTCTTTTTCCCTAGCTGGAAGATGCGCTTCACCTTTCTGCACAAGACCTTAAATATTCGAGTTCTACGATTCAGGCAGACTTGGATCGATTCCAGCGTCAGAAAGTCGCTGATCTGAGAGAGATGGCCATTAGCATGGCTCGAAGTCATCGTGACTGGTGCAAGAAGGTTCGCAAAACGTATTTATTATGATCCACGGGAGTCTTACTCACTCTTTGAGTTCAGAACCTGGACGCTTGGGAAGAAGCAAAGCGAGAAATCGAGAAAATTCCGGACCATCCAAACAAAGTACCGCAACCTGAACAAGGGCCTGATGGGTCGTCTGATACTGCGCGCAGGAACTCTTCTTCCACAGTAAATGGCCGCTAATGAGATAGTTATTACTTATGGGCTTCATCGTTTGTCGTATACGTTTGTTACCCACAATACCCAGTATGTCGGCGCATCCGACAATACATCTATAATACTTTTTATCTCTCAGCATCTAATTTCAGCCAGCAAAAATGACATCCAGGATCCAGCCATATGCCACAATTCCGCCCACTAACTTCGGATCACTTTGGCAGCTTGACAGAGATGACTGGCTTGAGAACATATGACTCAGAAGGACACAATACCACGATAACTCTATTTCACTTGACTGGTGTCCAAATACTATAGCCTCCTTGGCTCCGACAGTTGTGCAAAGTTATTTGTACAAGCAGTAAGGTTTGAACTATAATTGTTAACTTGAACAACCATGTCCGGTTCTCCCACTCACCCAGAGGTCGAACTTACGGAAGATTCGTCGTTTCAGATCCAAGGGAAGGTGTTGCTGATCTTATGTGGGCTCATTGCATCAGGAAAAGTAAGGTTCCCCTCCCTCGCTGAAGCATATCTGCTTACCGAAATATATGTCTACCACAAACCTTTTCCACTACTCGTGCTATAGTCCACGTTTGCTGAGGCGCTCCAAGATCACTATCCCCAATTTTGCAGATGCAATCAAGATGATCTGGGAAATAGACGTCGCGTTGAACAATTAGCGTATGAAACGCTGAATCAAGGCCTTTCCGCGTGTATCGACCGCACGAACTTTAACGCATCGTGAGTAGCCTCCGCATGTTCGCAAACTCTCAGCCCATGGAGCATTAACGAACGCGGAGCCAGACAAAGGTCTTACTGGATCGAGATTGCCCGCGAGTTTCCCGGAACTGCAATCTGGGCTATTGTTTTCGATACACCGTATGAGGTGGGTGGGCAATCCCGCATATTGGCCGTTTCTTTTAGATTACCGATTCTGACTATATTTTCCCCACATACTTAGGTTTGTGCTGAGCGTCTGAAAACCAGTATGTAACAACTCATCAAGCTGCTCGACAAGCAGTACCTAATTTCATAAAATTCTTAGGAACCGGCCATCCCACCATCCTCAATGCGGACCAGGGTCTCTCCGTACTATCGCACTTTGCGGCAGACTTCCAATACCCCACCGCTCGCGAAGGCTTCGACCGAATCCTGTATGTCAAGCCATCAGATCATCCAGCATCGGTATACACTCGCTCCGATATCACCGCCATTCTGCAGCGGGTGCAGGATTCGCAGCCTATAGTCCAACAACAACAGAGCTCACGTCAAGGGGCCTACAACCATTCAAGAGGGAGGTCAGGGTATCCGCCTTATCGCGGAAATGCGCCTGGTGGTCGTGGCCGTCGCGGCGGGTGGGGAGAGGCCAGCTATCATTATGCGAATCAAGGTGTTCCTATAGGCCGCGGTGGCAATCTTAATGTCGGTCCTTCTAATCATCTCCGTGGATGGAGAAGTCCGCCATACGGTGGCGGGACTGGTGTGGGCATATATACTTCAGGACGCGGCTCACCCCGCCCTGCTGGTACCCATCCGAATCCAAGAGAACAATCTGGGGGTGTCTCAAGGGGAAAGAGGGCTGCGGAAGACCCTCTTCATATCGATTGAGACGTCGCTGATCAGAACTGGATAAGCTTGAGTCTCCGTATCTTCGTCACCAATCGATATTATCTAACCTGTAATGACGAAACCTGTTCTTCTTCTGCCCTGCATAATTAAAATGTATCTTCCCATGAGAAAGTATGGTAATAGCTAGACTCGGGAGACAATAGAGTATGTTATTCCCAGTCACCTTGAGGTGGATGGAGCTCCCTTGACATATAGCAGCTCTAGAAGCAACGGAGAAAGAGCCTGTTTTGCGTAGATTACTCGGCTTTGTCGTGTTTTTCTTCCTCTTTCAAACGCTTCCCCAGAATTTTGGCGCTCACCTGAATGAACCGATGAGAATAGACACAAAAGCGAACAGAAAACAAGACCTACATTCCGGATGTGTACTCCGGCGCGTTCGACACCAAATTGTTGGCTAAGTTTGTACTTTTCCAGAGCTTCTTCCAATCGCCCGGCTGTTATAAGTCGTGTAAAAATATGCACAATAGATTTGAGGAAATTTTATGCGCACTAGCTTCGAGGACAGCAGCGTGATTGAAGGCGATTTCAGGGTCCTCCGGCGACAGTGAGGACGCAATTCTAAGGTGGATTTCGTGAGTTGTCTTTTTATGAAGCAAGTGTTTGGAATTACTCTAGATGGTGCAGCGCGAGATCGGGGCGTGATACTGGATCAAAGTAAATTTAATGATATTATTCATATCATTGGGACGTGAATAGCAAGCACCTGGTGAAATAATATATGCACTGGCCAAATCTAAGGTAGGAACATTCAATTCATCGGCAGAATTAATAGAAAAGAAAGAAAACGCACTTGTATGCGTGTCTGGACTTGATGGCTGGTATTGGATGGACTCTTTCCATGCTTCAATAGCTTCATCGAATTCCTCTAGTATAAATTGCATTAATAATACGCGTCATCACTCTATCGAGGCGCTTACTGAGATGATAGTGGGTTACACCCAAGTTGAATAACGAGCTAGCGCTTCGCTTTATCTCGGTGCTCCTTTGGTACAGCGACTTTGCAGCCTGCACATCACCTTCCTCCAGCTTCGCTGTACCTTGCTCAAGGCATCGCAACGCTTCGGCCTCAGCTGGATCGGAGGCAGTCGAATGTGGTGTAACAGACGACGCTGATCCTTGGAACCAACATAAATGTCAGAGTGGCATGGCTATATCGAGAACAAGAAACTCACTTCTGGAAACTGAAATGGGACTCTTAGCCGCCCACCCGGTTTGAACCCGAGGTGCAGTGCCAATGAAACGTTGAAGAAGACGCGATTGTGTCGGAACGGAGACACATGCTGTCTTTCTTAAAAGACTGGCGACTATATGCGATGTTCGCATATGCATAACGTAGGACATTTTGGCGGCAGAGTTTCGTCAGGGAGGTGGTGAAGCAATCGTCTGTAGCAAAGTCCAGACCGGGAAATAATGCCTGTCACGTGGCATTTCAATGTCAGAACGGCATTTTGAGCTGCCGCGGTCTTTGAAACTTGCTATTTTTCTCTTCCACTCCGCAACGTCACGGCGCATTCCCCCCAGCCCTCCGTGCTCCCCCCGTCGCGAATGTCGTCCTCATCTGCCAACGACGCTTCTTCGTCCCAAAATGTCTCCGACGTCCTGAAAACCGCGTCTTTCTCCCGGTCAGACAGTGGAACAGCGCCAGACCAGGTTGTCACCGCGACTGACTTGCTCATGGCCGCGTATGACCCCGCAAAACTACACCCGCTGGCAGATTTGGGGGATAAACTGGACTATCTGCTTCTTGATGATGACAAGACAAGCGAAATTCCTGGAGCTGATACGGCAATTCCCTCCAGGGGGTGGAGTGATGACTTGTGTTATGGGACGGGTACCATGTATCTGAGTGGTAAGTTGGATCTCTTTCAAATTACTGTTTTCGATTCCTCTGCTCGCTTAAGGCCTCATTTTCTCCCTGGACATCTCTCACCTTATCTCGTCCTCTCAAACATCCCATCTTTAGGCCTCTTATTGTTCTATTTTGTCACATGTTCACCTTACTTTTAACAGGTTTGGCCCTTGGCGGAGCATGGGGGGTGCGGGAAGGCGCTCGAAGACCTCTTGCCGTCTCAAATACTAGGCTACGGATCAACAGCATCTTAAACTCTGTCACACGAAGAGGAACATTCATTGGTAATTCGGCCGGTGTATTGGGTACGTTCGCGTCATTACCGATGTAAACTCGTCGCAAGTCCATTGAAACCGTCTTTTAATAGCGCTTGTATACAATGGAGTTAATTCCTCCATTGACGCATTTAGAGGAAAACACGACACTGCGGGTAGCATGGCTGCTGGTGCACTGACAGGCGCGTTGTTCAAATCAACTGGTATGTCTGCCTTCCTTGTTCTTAAATGGACAAAACGGCCTTTTTCTCATCCTTGTTTTCTTTTCGTCAGCTGGGATCAAACCAGCTATTGCTGCTGCTACCGTTGTGTCAGGCATGGCGGGAATCTGGAGCTATGTGAAGAAGAGCGTTTGATGACATTTCCTTATGTATTTACAACCTTAATTTTTCCCCTTATCCCGGCTCTCGATCTTGGCAGATCTATGAGGTTTTCGAAGAAAACACGCACCACGCAAGTCGAATCAACGAAGTCATTTTCAGAACCACATACCCAGCTATTTGGCGGTAGATTGAAAACCTGATATGGTATACATTCGCTGACACACTTCCAGAACTTTAGATGATGAGTCGATTCGTTTCAATTCTCAGCGCATAGAATTGGCTGCCGTCCCTCGCGCCAACGCTATAAATGTTCTCATTTTTTAGATCTGTGACATCCTCAGTCATTCCCCAAATTATTCATCTGGCCTTCTGAAGGGCTGTTTCATGTCAATGACCCACTCGGTGACCATGAAAAGCAACCCCTTGGTCCCACCCATCACGATATGTAAGAACCAATGCGCCAATGATCTTTGTGGATCCAGATATCAGACAGACGCTCCCCGATTCCCCCACATAATTTCGAACGATGTCAGACGTGTGTATCTTTGTCCAAATTCATTGCAGAAAAAAGTAAGTCCTTTATCTATCGTATTCGTATGTTTCTAACCGAAGCTATGGTTATCTCACAACAGTATTCGACGCAATGCTACTCGATCAAAAAATGTAACCATTGCCGCAGTGTGCCTGCCACGGTTATTGTGCCCCCTTCGCTCCGTCGGCACTCATCGAAAAGTTTGTTAGCCCGCTCACGACGCAGTCAATATTTTTGTCACCATCTTTGCGGTTCTTCTATACAACCTGCTTTTTTTAATACCTGCTCCAGTGGACAATCATCACCCCAGTCTTCATTTGGCTCCTTGTCTTTTTCCTCTAGTAATTCCAGTTCGACGCAAAGTCCTCCGTCGAGCCACGGCTCACTTGCAGATCTGTCTACCTCACCTACTCCGTTCATTCGTCCCCAGCCACGGATCCAAGTCGCATCTCTTTTGTCGGATCCTCGCACTCGGTATGCTGCTAAATGCTCATATCGAGAGGATATTGCTGAAGATTTTGCAGGTCCTACCACCTCGAAATCGTTCAACAACCTCAACGGACGGCAGAATTTGGAGCAGCTTATCTCTCGCGAGTTCCGCTAACGCCCCCAGTCATCGTTCAGTTGACTGTTAGGGATCCTTCCGGCAATTCCGTCATTCCGTATGTTTTTGTGAACGTATGACGAGGTGAAAGTACTCTAACCTTGATTGGATTTTAAGCGAATCTGAACTGCCTTTCCTCGTTGCGCACTTGTCGTTATTTTCTGGCGACGGCCAGACGGCCTTGGATATGGGGTCTTTCATAGGCATGGGTGTCATGCAGAATCCCCCCATACTATATGGCCACCTTGTTTCTACTGTGGAACAACTTGAAGACCTTCAAGGAAACATGGGTCTGTTTTTCCTGTTTCCGGATGTTAGTATTCGCTCGCGCGGCCACTATCAACTCGGGGTCACGCTCACAAGAATTACCACGTAAGCAGCCCTGCACTGTAGCTTCTATCTTGCTTTCTGAATGCTTTTGTCTTTCGTATTTAGGCCTGATCATTCTGGTTTGGCCGAACATGGAACTATGCTTGCCTCCACCCGCACGAGGTCGTTCGAAGCTGTTTCGCTCCATGAATACACAGCAGCACGTGTGTCGTCGCCCTTTTTGCAGCGTAATTCGCAGACTAAACGTGGTTTTGAAAGCTACTACTCGCTTGACACAAAGCTTTATTCGACAGGGTGCAAGGATCTTCGCGAATATGCCCTATCCGCACGGCGCCCGATGATCAAGAAGGCAGCTTACGACCCTGTTCTGTATGTTTTCCGCGTTTCGTTTACTCTTTCGTTACATTGTATGTTCTACTGTGTTTTTGGACATGCTTAACACTGCATGTCCTTGGTGTTTTGTTAAATGAAGTTGTCGTTGGATTTATGTGCTGATATGCGCTCTCAGCGCTTGTTCTTATCAGATAAAAGCTACTGCGGATCTGCCAATTTTGATCAAGAGCCTAATCACAGACCAAGGTGCGGACACGTACAGACGTTTTCTTGTGCTTTTTTCTTAGCGGCGTGGTTAGTACGAAAATCATTACAAATCCGCAGGCTTTGGATCATCATTAACACGGAAGTCGAAGTCTCTGAGCATAGCCTTCGAGCGCGGATTAGCGGCGATGGCGGGATCCATTTCACTTCGCTAGGGATCCAATGGCATGGAGATTGTGGGCTTCGAAGAATTAGCTCGCAGTTGCCAATGCGTGGAATTGGCCTCTTGCCTACTGAGTTGACCTGATCAATGGGATTTGGAGACGGGCGCCGATGGCATGTTGAATAAGCGGTAACCTCGGAAGAGTGTACAGCAATGGTGGATAATATCATTGAATGTCTACTGAATCGTGATATTTTCTCGTGGCTGTGATGCATGTGTTTAGAAAAAGAGCGCATTACAGTGCATTTCTGCTGCGTGCTTGCTGCGTGCCACAATAAATTTAGCACAGGAGGTGGAGACCTGATCATCAACTTGCACAAACAAAGGGTTAACATCCGCTCGGAAGTGTAACGACTCATCTTCCCATTCCACGACCTCCACCCCTCCCCTCTACCGCCTTCTTCATCTTGGACATGAGTGCTAACGACTACTACAACGCTGGAAAGCCCCAGGGGCAGCAAGGCGGTTACTACCCACCTCAAGGTATGGTGCTATATTCTGCGAAAGCGAGATCGAAAGGGCTGTTCGGGCGATTCTTTGAAGAACAGGGTACCCATTCCAAGCCCTGGAAACTCAAGGAAAAACCCTCCCTTTGGCTCTCTTCTACTCTGAGACGTCTGCTGATTTTTGGTATCGTTTCAATAGGTCCTCCACCTGGTCAGGGAGGATATTACCCTCAGGTACATTTATTGTCTGGATATTCCATGAATCGAGCTCAATGCGTGGCATTCAACCTGTAGCAACCTCAGCAGGCGTACCAGGGCGGTCCTCAGCAAGGATATCCTCAGCAGTATCCTCAACAAGGCTACCCTCAGCAGGGTTATCAACCCCAACCCGGGCCCCAGACCGTCTATGTGTAAGTTTCCAGCACTACTTCTCAATGTCTGTTCTCAATCCCACTCCGCACACTTTTACAGCCAACAAGCTCCCGATAAGTCGTCAGGATCAGGGGGATGTATGGCCTGTTTAGCAGGTATATGCTTGTGCTGCTGTGCCGAAGGTGCGCGTTGTTGCCTCGTGTTCAGGCTGTCAGATACTGATTCCCAAGCTTTCAGAACTTTGCGAGTGCTTGTTCTAAGCGAAGTCAGGATGGATTTGCCTTCTGGTTAACGGAGTCCCGCAGGCAGCATTGTATAGGACTCCTGTCGCAGGATTTATATACCCGCGCGATTATGCTTAATTTTTCTCCATTTTCTCATCGTGTTGCAGGCCGGCCGTTGTCCAGTCCTACTTTTTTTACTTCCTCTTTTTAAGTTATTTTCAACAAATCACCATCCCTCGGATTCCTAGATGCATAATTTTTCATCTCTACGATATCCTTTGGCGTGAACCTTGGGACCGCGACTTGCTAATTAACCAGGTCCGCTGCGGCTAGATATGCAGAAGTATACCATCATCTGCCTGCTCTTGTCGTCTGGCATTTCGCACGCAAAGTCACTCGCTGAGTGATGGTAGTTGAAGTTATTTTTGTGGATTTTGCGACAGGTGTACAAATCGCTACTCCTTCATGCAAGGTAAAGAAAAGTTGATTCGTGCTACTGGAACTTCAGAGATGGACATCGTCTGCCTTGGAGTTTGTGATGAATTCATAGCTTCAAGCAAATCAAATAATTCTTTGTTTGGGTACGAACGACAGGGTATTCCTTATGATTTGCACTCAAGTTTGTACACAAGTCGATGCTCATCTCATTGACTTCGACTGGACTTAACAGTTGCTGGCGGCGTACGATAAAAAACGAATAGGGGATCCACGGGGACCAAAGCGAAAGCGGATCGACCAGATATCCTTGAAGTTACTGGCGCACGAGTCGTAGACATCAAAAATATATATCGTTTTCGTGAATAGCAATTGCGATGGAGGTTCTGCTCGCTGCTCTAGGCGCTAATAGAATCTCACGTGAGTGAAGAATCGAAATGGTATGATTGGACGCTGGCATCTCCCGATTCATTCCGTTTTGTGGGGTCACGCGTTACGGTCACCGCTCGTCCTCCTTCCTTCCAAAAACCTGCAACCAAAATGTTGTCGAGGCTCTCTGCTGGAGCCTTCAAGAAAGCTGCCAGCGCAGGGGCGTCTCGTTCCGCTGTCAATGGCGCGCGTTCGGCCTCGGTGCGTTCTTTTCAGCCAATTCCTTGCACAAGTATTCATACCGTGTCATTTGTTTCTGCAGGTCCGATTTGCGTCTACGCAAGCCTCCGGTTCTGCTGCTCTCGAGGTGAGTGTAATTGCACCTGCATCACACGAGATGTCGTCCTAAATTTCTTTCAAAGTCGGTACTGAACTCCCGCGCCGCCCTTGCCACCGCTACCGCTGTCTCCGTTGGCACAATTGCCTGGTACACCCACCTCTACGGCAACCTCCCCTTCCTCGGCGAAGCCCATGCAAGCCATCTCAGTGACGAGGGTCTTCACCCACAGGCGTACCCCTGGTCACATAAGGGGGTTCTTGACACGTTCGATCACGCAAGGTGTGTCTACTTTATTTATTAGCCGTAACTTCCTATTTAACACCCCGTGAAGCATCCGGAGAGGCTACCAAGTCTACCGCGAAGTTTGCGCGGCGTGTCACTCCCTCGACCGCATTGCCTGGCGCAATCTCGTCGGTGTGTCGCACACCGCAGATGAGGCGCGCGCTATGGCCGAAGAGGTCGAATACAGCGACGGTCCCGGCTCAGATGGCGAGATGTTCCAACGACCTGGAAAATTGGCCGACTACATGCCCGCTCCTTACCCCAATGAGGAGGCTGCTCGCGCCGGTAACGCTGGTGCCTACCCTCCTGACCTTAGTCTGATCATCAAGGCCCGCCACGGTGGTGCTGTGAGTTCAACACGTCAGGCCAGTATAATCGAAAACTGACCTTTCCCCAGGACTATGTCTTCTCTCTCCTTACCGGTTACCAGGACCCCCCTGCTGGTGTCGAAATTCGTGAGGGCATGAACTACAATCCTTACTTCCCCGGCGGTGCCATCTCCATGGCCCGTGTTCTCTTCGATGGACTAGTAGAATATGATGACGGCACACCCGCCACCACCTCGCAAATGGCCAAGGATGTTGTCACCTTCCTTAGCTGGGCTTCGGAGCCCGAGCACGATGAGAGGAAGAAATACGGTATCAAGGCCGTTATCATCTTCTCAGTTCTTACTGCCCTCAGTCTCTATGTCAAGCGCTTCAAGTGGGGACCTATCAAGAACAGGAAGATCTGTAAGTGTTTCAAAAGCTGATAAAAGACGCGTCTAACTTTGACCCTTGCAGCCTACAACCCTCCTGCAGACAAAACACACTAGAGATGTGCTCTCTCTTATTCTACATCTTTGTTAGGTGCCGGAGGAGCAGGGGCTATTTGCATTTTAATAATAGAATCCAATGAACACACATACCCTGATTTATCTTTGAACGCGAAGTCAGATTGTCGTGAATGTGATTATGTAATGCGTAAATGACGCTGAACGGCAAACCTTGGGCTTGAACTCATACGCACCGAGCCTGCGCAGACTAAAGGTCTGGAGTCTGGTATCCCACGAGAACTGCAGTTGAATGCTAGTTCTACGCCGTATCTCCATAAAGCCTATCTCGATACACGGATGAGAAGCCAAGGTGCAAATGGCGACCTCCAGGGAACAATCACAATTCGGTCGACGACGATCTAATACTGCACAGTCAAGCTTCAGAGGCCCTCCACCTACATCGCTAACTATTGGAGATACCAAAGTCCTTAATGCTTGGGTGCACGACGTGAAAGATTCGCATTATGTCATATTCAATCAGACATGGTGGCCTGGCGTTGCGGGAGGGGATTGCTTGAGGGTCTTGAGTAGTGATGCGGATAGCCCTGATACGGCTTTCTTGTTCATCGTACCGAAAGATGAGATTTGTGCGAAGCCGCAGCTTCAGGTGTGTGTCATCTTATCGTTCCCTGCGCGCGCTCAGGTTGAATAACACTTATGAGATTCACATCTTTAGATATCCGTTCCTCGTCCAATTGCTGATGTTTTTGGTCTTCGAAATAATGGTGAAGTTACGATGACTAAGGTATGTTGTCTTCCTGAAGTAACTGTATGCATATTGATTCGTGATAAGGTCGACAAAGCCAGCTGGTGTGCGGACTACGTCGAGTTTATTTTCCAAGACCAATATCTAGGAAGAAATGATATGTGGCGCTTGGGTAAATACTTGTCGGGCCAGTGCGTTTACAAAGATCAAGAAGTATCGTTCATTGGCGGAATTGTCGCGAAGATTCAAAATATCTACATCAATGGAGAGAAGGTGCGCGTTTCTGACTTTTTGTTCATCCTTCCGAATCTGACGCGCCCAAGGTTTCTTCAGCTTTGATGACTCCTTCGACCAAAGCTATCTATAGATCCTTCTCTGCAAAGATCACTATTTTTATTCAAGTCTGCCGGGAGCTGTGGTCTTTTGCGGGCGACGGAGAGCGATACAATGAGAAGGTCGTCCATTCGTTCCTTCCTGCGCTGTTCGAAAAATGGCGAGAAGCAGGGACAAATCATACCGTGACTATTGTCCTTATTTCGCGCGTATTCTACGATGAGTCGGAAATTGACTATGCGGCAGGCCCATTGCGGAGAGACGGGAGAGGGAACTGGTACAAGGATTTCTTCAAGGTTATCACCGACCTTGAGGTCCTGCATGAGTGGAAACCGACACTGGTTAGCTTGAAAAACTCGTTTTGGGATTTTCAGAGGGATATTCTCTTGACACACCACTACCACCGCGCGAAGAAGGACGCCAGGGACGATGCAGAACCACAGGAAGTGCGCCTTGTGGGCAAATTGTCGTATGCTCAGGATGGACCTATTTTGGAGGCACTTAACCTTGGTCTCAACCCCACGGAAACGCATTACATCGATCGCTCTCTCAACCTAACTGGCGCCACCACGATCTTGATATCTCCTGGGACGGGATACTTTCGGGTCTCGAAGCAGCTTCTTCGATTGACGACGACGAGGATGCTTGATCAAGGATTCGTGCTTGATCTCATTCTGCTAACGAAGCAGCCTCTGCACCAAAGTCCTATTTTCAGCTTTGAAGGTGTCGATCCGTTGGGCAAATTCGAGAAGGATGGGAGCAGCGATTACAAGGAAGCAAAATTTGAAAAGGATAGGAATATCATGGATCCACTTATGTTGGATCCACTCTGGGGTGGTGATGACGATCCGAAAGCTGATAAGAGGCAGCAGAAGACGTTTTGGTGGGAGCCGTTTTGGATATCTACGACTTTTTGGGACAGACAAATGGATTTGCCGTTCAGACAAGATAGGCGAGTGTTTTGATTCTCGGGTTTCTTGTCTCTCATAATCTTTTGCATTTCCGTGAATTTAGGTTTTTGGCTCGAGCAAAAATGCACGAAATACAAATGCTTGGACTGCTGGAACATGACGTGCTGTCAAGCATTGAGGTGCCGTACATGGATAAGCCCAGTACTCCGTCTCCTGAACAAACTTCTGACGAGGATAAAGCTGACAAGGCCGAAAAACCAACAACTACTCTGATAACGAAAGAGGATGCAGACAAGTTTGACCTCGATACATTTGGGCTTACTTTCAATTATGACACCGTCACTATCTCCCGTCCTGAAAATGGACCTGGTTCTATACCAGCACGACCAAACGCAGAGAAGCGTGCCTCTCATCGGCATTCTAATGTTGGCAGAATCGACACGATAGAAGAAAGCCCGAAGATCCAAATTCACAAGGAGTTACCGCCAGAAGGCCCGAATGTTATCGAAAAGCCAGTATCACCAGCAGCCCAACGGAGCACTTCGCCGTCCCAGTCTATTCGGTCTGCTCTGTCAGAGAGATCGACTTCTTCAAAAACGCCGTCGCGGTCGGGGAGTGTGTCCAAGGGGAGCCTTGCGAAGCTCGTGGCGCCATCGTGGCTTTTCAACCCATTCAGGAGTCAGCCCAGCGAGCCTCAGACAACTCAGGTTTCAGCATCGGCGTCGCCCAGTAGCACTCCATCAGAAAAATCGCAGAAGTCACTCGCTCGAGCAACAACAACGCCCTCGTCTCCTATTCGCATGCCACCTCCTTCTAAACCTACAGTTGCTGCTACTACAAATCAATCCATCCAACCAATGACAATCAGGAACAAGACCATGACCAAGTCGAGCTTGAGTCGGACGTTGGAAGATGATAACCCTGCTGCGCCTTTGAGGTCGTCATTCATTCGCCGTTCACCCATCAACACTCCTCCACGAGACGAGATTCTAGCAAGCAAAAGACGGAGTGGGACGAGCACGCTCGCGCATTCGTTCCCTTCGTCGTCTCCGCGGATTGTAATTAATCCCACACGCCCTCAGGGCACAGTCTCGTATCCGCAGGCATCCCTAGCACGGCGGTGGCAACATATACATCCTCAACCAACATACAAACACGACCTTAAGTGGAAATCGATTGTCACCCCTGGTTGTCTACCATTGACGGTTGAACATTTTCCATCGAGCGCCGAACTAGAATCATCGTATGATGTATTCTCTTACGAATTTATCGTAGACCCAGGGGAAATGCGTTCGTTCCTTGTCAAACCACCAATTGTCAGAGGCACTGCTGAAGATCTACGCCGAGCGTGGGCGTTGGTCGTCATGCGAGGGATGGCTGCCGTCCGATTGGCGCAAGGTTTCCAATTTATACTCAAGCCACAGAAGACGCCAGGTGAAGAGGAAAAGGTTGCCTTCCGGAGGACCAAATCGTTCACTGGTGATGAAGGGTTGGACTCCTGGCCTAGTGGTGCAGCAGAAGTGCTTAGCTCAACGACGGATCCTGTGTATCTTAGCATGACGAACGAGATTCATCGGATTTCGTATACTGGAGAGGCTATACAAGTGAGGCGATATGTGCGTCGGACGGCTCCTTATCGACCTTTTAGCTATCAGTGCTTGATCTGGCCGAAACTTGGCGGTATGCATATTTCATCTCTATTTTGACCCCGCGCGCCAACTGTCTTCTTGTAGAAGGATATACCGAACTTTCGACAGAATTTCAATCGCATGGATTGGAGAATTATGGGTGGAACAGGTTAGTATCCAAATTCTAACGATCGGTCCAAAAAGCTAAATGCCGGTAGACTGGACATGCTTGTAGCAGGCTATGAACATCACTTCAACGAGTCCTTGCGATACTGGCGAACGAGATTCATCGTTATTCCTACAGCAGAACGGCCTCATGTTACAATTGGACCATCTGGAGAAATGCTGAACGATGAAGAAGCTCGTATATTGGGCATTGAAAAATTAGCCGAACAATTCACGAAACTTCGTTGGCAACCACCAGACGAGAAAATCGCACATCCACCTGTTCGATTTTTACCCACCACCCTCGATCCGACATCATCTGTGCTTGACGAGGCTTTGATGGACCAATTAGACCAGATCCACGCGCAGGGCCCGCTAAGAAAGAAGATGAAGAGCGAGCGGGAAATTAGTGATATGTCCTTGTCTGCTATTGCGAAAGCGATGCGAGAGGAGGATGGTGTTCCCATTACGTTTTATCAGTGGCATAGGTCGCAATATCCGGACTCTTTCATTGGGTATGACTTTGTGTCTTGGCTTGTACGCGAGTTTCGCGATGTATCGACGAGAGCACAGGCGACGGAGTGGGGGGTAAAGCTGCAAGAACAAGGCTTATTCGAGCATTGTAGAGGGTATCACAACTTTTTGGATGGGTAAGTTGGGCATTTTGACTCATTTAAATTCTTTGCCGATCTGACTATTACTTGAAGGCACTACTACTATCGGCTCAAGGGGGAGTTTGCGCAGCATTCGACTCCTAGACATTGGTTTAGGAGATATACAGAAGATGGCACGGTTCGATCTGGGTATCAGGCCATCAATTCTGGCAGAGCTTTGTCTAAAACGCCTGCTGGACTTCGCAAAACCAAGAAGCGACTTATCCTTAGTCAGACCATGGTTATTGATATTGATCCACACAAAGTAAGCATTCATGCTTTCTTACAACCCACCTTCAATGATACTTATTATTTGACGCAGCGGAGCGATCAAGCTGAATCTGTCATCCTTCATCATGATATCATCCACAACCCAGCAACAGTCTTCCACTTTGAACTTCAATGGATCGGCACGACGCCTCGTTGTATCGAAGACCAACTTCGACTTTGGAGTCGGACGATAGAACGATATGGGTTGAAACTCGTTGAAGCGTACGTTACGCAGATCAGCGATATTCGTGAACGCAATGCCTTTCAGTCTTGTTATCCCATGGCTCTGGCACTGGCACCTCCAGTCATCCCAGATCTGGACAAGCGCGTCCCAGAAGGCACACAGACAGTGCGATACTTCGAATATGCGCTCCTGCAGCATTTCGGATTCATCGTGGACGTGGAAGCGGCGGATCTTTACCCTGAACAGATCGATGTCATATACTCATATCGCCGGTCACCTTACAAATATTCGCAATTTGTGCATCGGACTGGCGTGGCCTTCATCCAGGTGCTGGGAGGCGATAAAGGCTTCTTGTTCCTCACGAATCGGCTAATGGGCCCGGGGAGAATGGGTTCAGCTCTGAAGGCCAAAGATCATCTGCCTGCTGTTACCGCTGAGGAAATCAGGACAGAGATGTCGGAGTTCTGCAAGGATAAGGAGAAGCTGCAGATGTTTTATGATGAGCAGGTGGCCATGCTACCACCACCTTTGTATATGGCAGAGGAACCACCGCCGTTGCAGATCTAGCTATATCTTGGGGATGTGCTGCTTCCGAAATGTGTATTATGTATTAGTTTAATAGAAGAACATGCTACTTTTCGGGGCTATGATACATCGGTGCGGTTCACGATAATGTCCCTCCCATTTGGACGGACGGATCGTCGATTGACGTCTCTTGCTAGAGGTTTTCGCATGTCTGAAAAAGAGTGCTTCTGAGCACGCAACGCGATTGAAGAATACTAAATACGAACCGAATGCATCCTCTTCGTCTTTCCCGCCTTTACCAATTCCCAGGGACCCGTAATATTCCCGTACTCTGCGATAAACGCTGTAACCTAATTTCTCGTACATCTCAATGGCTACGACATTGTTACACCGGACATATAAATCCACGAAGAACCCTTTGTAGATTTCTTCAGAGACCATTTCGAGGAGGGACATCATCTTGCGGGCGAGGTTCAGGCGACGGTATTCGGGGGCAACGGTAATGGCAGTGACGTGTCCGTGCCATTCAGCACCGGTACCTTCTGCTTTTCCTAGCACTGTATTCAGTGAAAGTGTGAATCATAACTCCGCTATACAGTGATAGATAATATGCGAACCGTAGCCCATCATGCGTCCTCCAGGCGCTTCCTGCACGCAGCACAGATCAGGCCAGCGGGACAGATAACTGAGGTAGAATCCGATTCCATACTGGCGGAGATTCGCGTTAGATCAAGTCTGCTTCATGTATGCCACTTTGTATTCACAGTTTCTGTCCATATATCCAAGTTGCTGAAGAGATTGAACATAGAAGTCAGTCACGGATTGGCCCAGATGTTATTGTTAAGTATAATCCTACATGTTGTTGAACTTGAACATGTCAGAAGCTTTGAATGGTCGCAAGATACTCATTGTAGGTGGATATAAGCTGAGTTTAAGTGGTGCACAAGTGCTAACGGTGGATGGCGGGGAAAAAGTTGGAAGTGCAGGCGGTAGTCGGGCCGCGTGCCATTATCCCTGTTCTGCCGAAGTGATTCGTCGGGGATGAATATTCGAAACTCCGAACATGTGCAAAGCGACACAGCACGAGGCCAGGGTTACACATTCTCCTTGCCTGACGATACCGTCCTTCTTCTACCTCATTTTATCAGAGCCTTTTACCTCCCATCCGCCTTTTCTTTCTACTAAGCACATCAACGATGTCCTCAGAGTCCTGGCCACCGCCGTTGAAGTACGCAGCTTTGCTGACAGAGCCATCCCGGGAGGACTGACCAGAGTGCGCATAGGGAATGGGTAGCAAAGTGCTTGGGACAGATAACAGATATGAACAGATCGGAAGTGCAGGCTGAACTTAAACAGGTAATTTCTGATGCTTTTGCGGCCCACACTCTTTGGACGACGGATTGGGCTGGGGTGCAATTAAAAAGGTGTCTTTTCATTGATTTCTAGTGCTGCTCTGTACCCCTCTGCTGAATTTTTTGGCCCGAAGTCTAATGCCGAAAGGCCCTCCGGTATTCAACACGCTAAAGCGCAAAAGGTGTGCTGGCTACAGATTATTCGTCGACATCATCTGACAATACATAAGTTTTGACGGGCAACAGGCCAGTAGCAAAAAGGCAAAGAAAGCCGCGAGCAAGAATGCCACTACGTCGTATACTCCCATAGACTTCAATGACCAAGCAGCTCTCAACCGAAGAGCTCAGCGATTTCAGCGTGAGCATGAGCTTGAGAGAACTAAGCATGTGCGGAACATCGGTCAGATCAAGTCAAATTTCTCCAATGGTGCAAGGTTAGGGTCTCCTTATCCAACAGCATCCGACGAGCCTGAAGGCGATCCGGTAAGCGCCCTCCATCTTTGCGCTTGTCGTGCTTGACCTTTTCGTCAGAATGTCATTGATTGGGATCGGTATACTATTGTCGGAACTTCCCAAGAGATCTTCAAGGATTATTTGCGACTAACCAGCGAACCGAAGCCTGAAACGATCCGCCCATATGCAGTTCTCAAAAATACTTTGGAAGAACTCAAGGAGCGGTGGAAGAAGGGACCCAAGCCGACTTACAGCTGGATCTGTAATCAGTTCAAATCTCTGCGGCAAGATCTAACAGTACGTCGCAACCATCTTTGACACAATACTGCTTGTCAGCTTCTCAAATTGCAGGTCCAACGCATCAAAAACGAGTTTACGGTACGAGTATATGAGATCCACGCTCGTATAGCTCTAGAAAGTGTATGTACTTCCAATCTTTCAGTGCTTCGTGATTTTAAGTCAATTCAATTATATCAGAGCGATATGGTGGAATACAACCAATGCCAAGCAACCCTCAGAACACTATATGACCTGGGCATCCCAGGACAAGTGGAGGAGTTCACGGCATATCGTATTCTTATGTTACTACATGGAAGAAATAGGAGCGGCAAGTTCATGATTTTCCTTTGTTTCCCTCGTATCTGATTCTTGCTGCATGCAGAATTGAATCTTTTCGTAGGTCAGCTAACACCCCGACAGAAAGCAAACGAAGCCGTGCAGCATGCTCTTGAGGTGCAGCGGGCGCAGGCCATGGGCAATTATGTTAAGCTTTGTACTCTTTACAACAACGCGCCGTATATGGGAGCCTATATCATGGATCACTTCATTGATCGTGAAAGAATCAAAGCTTTGATGGTGATCACGAAAGCGTATGTGTCTATTTTCTGTCTTCTATGATCCTGCTGATTGAACATGGGCCATCTAGCTATCGTACCATAACTCTTGAGTTCTTGCAAAAGACTCTTGCGTTCGACACGCTGGACGATGCAAGGGTCTTTCTTTCAGAACACCAAATCACAACATTCACAAATCCTAACAGCCCAGACATAGACAAGGTTCTCGACTGCAAGCCCGCGATACCCATCATCAACAAAGCATTCGAGGAGAAATACCGCAAGATCATGATCAAGGGTGCAATATAGGTTATCCCAACGGTCGGGTTCATCTATTTATTTTCGATTATTCTATCTCTCTGCTTCCTGCTTGTGGATGCTACGCCGTCCTCCTTCAGGTCGTCACCATCATCCGTCATACGATCTCGGTAGTGTGTATCGGAGTATCACTATTGCCGGCAGTCTACATGACTAAGGACCAGATGTTCCATTCGACGGAGTAGAGATGGCGTGTAGTATATTTCTTTGTGTATTTTTTGGATCAAATGACATTAGCCATTTACTATTCCTATGAAATTACCCTATATGCACGTTCAGATGTAAGATGGTGTCAACTACCGCCCTGCCATGGAGTCATCATTCTGCGTGTAACCGGTCAGAGAAAGAGATTGCAGAGCGAAGGAGAACCTCGATTCTCCAACTGGTCCAAATGAGCTTAAAGCTTGACCGCTGGTGGGGATTGTGAGACTGGAGATCCTTGCGAAGTTGAAGCATTCGAAAATCTTGTATCGACCGTTGCAGAGCCGTGAAATGGTAATGCTGGTCGCAATATGTACTAGGTGAGCGGCGGTAGATCTGTCGCTGAGTGAACCCAGCTGGCTTGCGAGGCAAACGAATATTAGGAAGAGTGTATGAAAACGTGTGTATTTTAATCCTACTCTTTTCTTCTGTTAAAAATTGCTTCGATGTCATCAAATGACATAGAATTGACACGAGGAAATAACCGCGCGTCGTCGCGTCGAGCGACGTCAATTCAAGCTCGACCGTGCCGCGGCCATTGCAGAAGAAGCAGAAGAAAAATTCGCAACAGAGGGGCGCGTTATAACCCCCCGTCAGGGCCTGATGTTATCCCCTGTGCAAAGCACAATTGTTGGTAACCTTTGGTTAGAACTAATTGACACTTCTAGGACATCTTGGGATTTGTAGAAGTTCACTTGACGCTTCCGTTGGTTGGAATTCAATTCAATCAAAATATGCATCACTATCATACCCATCAGATAGCGAGTGCTCTTCCTCGGAATATTGAGAATATGGGTCCTCATTATCGTCCACCTCATCGTAATCCGCTATTTCATATCCATCCCAATCAACCTTTTCTACAAATTGAAAGATCCGGTCGACGTTTTGTTGCAAGAGGCCGAGACAACGTTTGAAGGAGAGTTGTTGGATTTTCATGCCGGCGTCACGGCGATAGACAAGAACTGCTTCCAATGCCTCGATACTCGCGCAGGCAGGATAAGGCAATGGCTCGGTACTGAAAAAGGTTTGACGGAAGCAAATTGAAGAGAGGTGAGGGAATGTCAAAATGGTATTCCCCGTGTCGGAAACGGCTGGTCCTGTAACTACTGTGTTTCCTGAATACTTCAAAGCCTCGAGAAGAAGCTTTCCTGAGTCTTCCCCCGCTGTGACGAAGTCGACTTGAGGCAATGTTCCGAAGGTTGTTGCTATTGTCTCCATATCGAGTCCAGTGATGTGATGGGGCATATATACCTGCTTGACGTATCGTAGGGGTAGTCCACCACGGAGAACGTCATTCAAGATGCCTCGAACGTCCGAAGGGCCTAGCAATTCTAGACGCGTGCCCACAAAGCCGCGAAAGCGCAATTCTAACTGGGAATATAGCGAACTGGGCATATGTCCATTGGCCGATATCTTGGGGTATAAGGTGATTTTGAATATGTCAGGGTAGACTTCCTCCTCTATCATGATTTTTTGAAAATAGAACTGGTCGTCTGTATAAGATCGAGCAATGCCTGCAATAAGCGCAGAAAAGCGCGTCCTATTAGAGGTGCCCGCATTATCATTGTTGGATATGAATAATATATTGACCTGCATCGTTGCTGTTAGGGGAAATGTAACGCAGGAGAAAAAATCCTCGAGTCCAGTAGTCGTGTCCTGAATCTCCAGACGCCGAAGTGAGGCTAAGTGTATCGGCCCAGAGGTCCATGATACTCGATTGTTTGCTTCAGTGGGAAGAGCGTGAGACAGACATAGGGAGATTATGTTAGGCATTGCCTTAAGTACGTCCACCATCTGCTTAGGGGTCGGTCTAGAAGTTTGTGGAAGGTAGTAGATTCGAAGATGTGCGAGAGAGTGGAAAAGATGGGAGTGTGTATTCCAATTGAACTTGCAGGAGGTCAACTCAAGATATCGTAGCCGTGGTGTTTCGAGTAGAATATTACTGGGGATAGAAACGAAAAACGGTTGGATGGTCTGAAAATGTCCAGGGCCAAAATAAGGAGCATTGATTGCCAGATATGCCAATTGTGGGGCAGATCTGGGCAAGTATTGTAGCATTTGGGTATAATGATCTGGACTGAGTATATCGAAGCGTAGAACCTTGATATGGGCGCTATGTTGCAGAACTTGCTCCAAACCGGGAGGATTCCCTTTCGAACTCAAGCGAGCATTAACGATGAGGCCGGCATTTTTGGATCTCTTGAGCATTTCTTCCATCCACGGAAGATTGTCAAGCGGCGGGTCAACCCATAGACAAGGTGCATTGATGGCAATGCTCCTCAGATGAGAGCTAACGTGAGTCAAGCTAATCCATTTAAAGGGTGAAAAATGGTCCAAAAAATTTGATCGTCTGTACGCTCTTTTCACGCAGAGGAAAATCGTGGTAATGATTTCGGGAGGGAGGCGGTATAGTGGTGACAAGGCGTTTCTGCGAGATTTCAAGGCTGCAATGGAGGCATAAAGCCTTGAAATTTCTTCATCAATTTGTTGATACTGGTCCTCGGTAGCGATATTCTGGTCACCAGAAACCTGCCGGGCATCCATACTAGCGATGCAGGATGCTGCAATTCATCACAGTTGAAATCTATCGCTGTTCAAATAAGGGATTGTGAACGAAATAAGTGGATATACGCGTGTAAGATAGGCTTACATCGACTGGAAGTTGGAACCAGGTAGTTCCCCCGAGCGATTTCACGCTTTTCGAAGTGTACAACAGGAAAAGACTTGAAGGAGCCTGCTGGTTGCCTGCAACTTGATGCCCGAACGGCTTCGTCCGGGATCAAGCCGATGATGCCCTCTTTGTCTTGATAAATTTGCACTGTTTAATGTGCATTGATCACCGCAACTAGTAGAATAGATTGAAACGAGGTGTATATGTATGTAACATATTTTAAACGCAAAATCAGAGTCGCCCAAAGCAGACTGCGCAGAGGTAAGTATGTACTGTACATATATATTCGGTTTATCAATCTCGCATTCGAGCGGGAATAAACCGGCGGACAACAACTTCGCGAACTGAATAATGCGCAAGACAAGCAGGCGTTCTGAGAGTATCCAAGGAAAGACGAGATTTAGCAGGTATTGTAACATACACAAGGATAAGCGTCTGTCGTCAAAGTTTCAATTGAATCCCGGATAGCAAGGATAGACAGAGACGCACCTTTTGCACCTGCGAGTTGACGCGATTAATTGTACTTAGCCAGGACCAAGTGAATGGCGATGAATTTTGAAGATCAAGAGTGGACGTCCTCTGGTCTTCCGTGTCTTCGTAGACTGGTAGGATGGCAAGGGCCAGCCTATGAAGTCCCTACGTGAGGACTTGCTTTATTGAGTCACAGGGGGAGAGTACGCACTCAGCATGGTGAAAAACGGGCCCCTTTTTGTATAGCAGGTAGTCTACACAGAATTTGATGCCACTCTTCACTACCCATCCTAGAGAACGATAATGATGATACACAACATAATTGATGAGAAAAGGGTTGTCCCATTGGAGGTGTTGCGATGTGTCGACTGGTTTAATAAATTTGGGCGGAAGTTCTACAGTTTGGAAAGCTATCCAGATGTCTTTTAGGGTCATTGGTTGCATCTGTATATACAGTCAGTTTGAACGACGATGTCTCGATAGTAGGCAAAACCCACATTTTGTGAATTTAGGACCGTTAAACAATCAAGATTCCACAGCAGGAAGAACGCTTCTTGTAGCGTGAGTTGCAGATGTTCAACGTCTACTAACGGTTCCTCATCCTCCAAAGGCATCTCATCTTCCTCCACAGATGGTGATTCAGGCTGCGCATATATATTCTGGCTAGGTCTCCATGTTGCCGCTGACGGGATATCAGGGCCTGAGAGGGCGGGCGTAATAACGCGTCCCTCAGTAGCGAATATTTCTTCTGCTTCTTCTGCGACAGCTGCGATGGCTGCAGCACGGTCAAGTTTGAATTGACGTCGCTCGGCGCGGCGGCGGGCAGTTATTTCCTCAGAAGTAAGCTCTAAGTGTTTGATTAGACAATAAGGACTTTAAAGAGAAAAGTTTATACGCACGTTTTCCATCACTCTTCCTGATATTTATTTGCCTCGCAAGCCAGCTGGGCTCACTCCGTGATAGATCTCCCTTGCCAAAGAAACCACGCCTCCACAAGATTAACGAGTGCTCAGGCTTAGAGACCCATACTGAGCGCGTTGTTGGATCAAAAATTCCCTCACAGTGCGGGTTTTCAACGCGCGCAAGAGAGAGGCCGAGCAAACCTAGGACAGAACCTATGCGGCTTCGCGGAGGCTCGACAAAGAGAAGAGGGAGAGGGTAGGCGTAGATCCTGTTATTTTCGTGTCTTCGCGCACCACCTTTTGCTGCACCAGCACCGCCTCTTGGTTGTGTGTTTGGAGTAATCAAGGACATGGAATGGGAAGACGAAGGAGCAGTTAATCTCGGGGTCATTAGTTGATCGGCTTTGCCTTCTGATTCAAGCACCCGCAAAGAGGACTACCATCGGCACTGCCACTCAGAAACGCATTTCAGGACGCGACCATCAAGCCCACGACGCGCAAAGGGCTCGATTATCTTTCTCAAGACGACCCTCACAGCATATTACAGGCGATTCTAGGTTAACAATGGATGAACGCAGGCAGCAGATCGCGGCGAAGAGGGCGAAGCTGGAGGAACTACGCAAAGCCAGGGCAGAACGCATGAGCAATAATAATGCTGACCGACGAACATCAGATGTACGAGCTTTTCTTTTATCCATATCCGGCCGTTTTATACTTATTTTCCACGTAGCAAGGCACAGGTCCTTCTACATCTTCCAGACGAGACGTCGACGAAATCATCAACGCTGTTCTTCCTGGCCATCGCAGCGGCTTGGACAGCGGCGACCTTACGCCCTCTTCGGTTCCTGGGACGCCCGCGTTTGGACATACAGTGAACCTTCCTGCTCACAATGCATCTGGGCTTTCAAGCTCTGGTAGGGTCAGTCGATCAAGCGACGTTGCGGACCGGATGAGTGTTGGGCAAAGTACGATGGTTGGATCAATGAATTCTGGTACAGATAATGTCATTGAGCGGTAAGACAATTCATTCCTCTCAGAGGTATTATCTGAACTCATGAAGGTATTAATAGTACTTTAGTGCCGAGGTCACTTCCGACTCTTATTGACATTGAGCAAGAGTTATTCGAGCTACCGCATAAAGTACCAGTTTAGCTTTTCTATATCCGGCACCGCTGAATTTCAGATTCCAGGAACGTGTCATATACAATAAAGAAGTTCAAACGACTTTCGTGGAAACAGAACCATCTGCAGACTATGAAATAGAGCTGAGGCAGCGGATAGCGCGCGAACGAGAAGTCGAAGTGGAACGGATAGCCCGTGACAAAGAGCTGGAAGAGGAGAGTGTGAAGCTGGAACAAGAAATTGAACAAGAGATTCTCGGTATGCTTGGTTCCTTTTCCTGCGAACATTTCACCTCATTATGCGTGGCATACCCAGAGTTGACCGAAGAAGAACGCGCCAGCATTGTTGCCGCTCCTGAATTTCTGGAGTTCATCGAGAATTCGTCAAAGATTGTACAAAGAGCCCTCAATGATGGCTATGATTACATTCGCGATTACACACTGAACGCAGAGTCAGGAGGGTAAGCTAACCGCGTCTATTACGAGGGCTACCATGTTCATGTTTGTACAGGGATGATTCGGAAGGCAAAAGAGTTAAACGCGTATGCGAGTTCTGGGACGAGCGGTACGGGAAAAATCGCTCGATAACGGACATTGATTGGTCGCCCAAAGTATGTTCATCTCATACGCCAGCATAACCATCTAACACACACTTGCACAGTATCCAGAGTTGAGCGTAGCATCATACAACAAAAATCCAGCAGCTCTAAACGAACCAGACGGTATTGTTGCTGTGTGGAATCTGCACTTGTTGGAACGCCCCGAGTTCGTTTTCCATTCACAGGTTGGCATGACTCTCAGGCACATCGTTCTTTCATGCTGATACACAAGCATTTTCAGTCTGATGTCCTTTCAGTTACCTTCTCCCCCTTCCACGCCAATCTGATTTTCGGAGGAACCTATTCCGGACAAATCCTTCTCTGGGACACAAGATCAAAACACCTTCCCGTTCTCAAGACGCCACTATCTGCTGCCGGCCACACGCATCCTGTATATGCTATGCAAATGGTCGGAACACAGAACGCCCACAACTTGATCACAAGTAGCACAGATGGCACGGTATGCAGTTGGTTGGTGGACATGCTTGCTCAGCCGCAGGTATGTATTTACAAGAACGTTCACGTTTCACACTAAAATATTTTTCGTAGGAAACACTTGAGCTGGTCCATGCTGGACATAACAAGACAGGCGAAGTTGCCATTACTACCCTCGATTTCCCCGACAATGAAACAACGACTTTCTGGGTCGGCACAGAGGAGGGTAACGTCTACCAGGCGAACCGGTATGACCGCGCGGGTGCAAAGGCAGGCCTCAACCAGTACGATGTGTACAAAGGCCACGCCGGTCCAGTCATGGGACTACACTTCCATCCCCTTGTTGGACCCGTTGACTTCTCTGATCTGTTCCTTACAAGTTCGGTCGACTGGACAGTGAAGCTCTGGCGTGCAAAGAGTCTGTCGAAACCCTCCACTACACCGCATATCATCTCGCCTCTGTACTCCTTTGATGAAGCGGATGACTATGTGTACGATGTGAAATGGCACCCTGCACACCCTGCATCGTTTGGTATGGTCGATGGGTCTGGTAGATTTGATGTTTGGAATTTGAATGCGGATACGGAAGTGCGTTGCAATTTTGATTACTTGATACTGTTAAGCTTTTATGTCGGAGCTAATTTACTTCATCACATGCTTAGGTACCAGTGGTATCGACCGTCGTCGGGTCTGGCCGCGCGCTGAATAAGATGCAGTGGGACAGGAAGGACGGTCGTCGTGCAGCGCTGGGAGGCAGCGATGGGCGGCTGTATGTCTACGATATTGGTGACATGGCGCTGCCTCGCGAGTCCGAGTGGACAGATATGCAGAAGACCGTTGCATCGCTTGTAGGCAGCGGACAAGTCAACGGCGTCGCGGAGAATGATCCGACTAGGATTGTCGCTGGCCGATAGACTTTTTCCGTTGTCGTGCACAACCACCGGCACCCTGGTTGAATTTGTTGGGACAATGCTTGCCTAATCTAACACCTATACCCACTGCCTTGTGATGGAGTCCTGTCCTCGGAGAGTTGTTCCTATCGTCATGTCCTTCGCAGATATTATTATAATTATCGGAGTTGTGTGTGCTATACTTAATATATATCCTGGTCAGATACCATCATCTATTGTCACATTCGGCAGTCGACAAGTCAAACTTTGAACGACCGACCAAATCAGGCAATTGATTGTCCACTTCGGGTAACCCACTGGTAGCAAAAGTTGTGAACAGTGGGATAACTTATGTGCTTACTGCAGTTACTGTATAGTATATACACTTGTTATATTTATATGTTTGTCACCCCAGCAGATTAATGCTACAATGCCGCAGAAGCAATGTTTATATCCTCAACAATTTCCTTCATCTTGTCAAATCCTTTTTGCGACAAGATATCCATGTTCCATTCTTCCTTCAAGAATTCTTTGATAATATAACCTTCGCGGGTTCGGCCTTTGTACGGGGGTTCAATGTATCCGGTGGCAGTATTTGCGGAGTAGACGCGAACAGATGTGCCGAGAAGGGATAAGCCCCAAAGACGAGGGTGAACGCAGTCCTCGGACAAGAAGTCATACCAGCGTCGGAGTTGTTTATCAGCTTCGAAGCGGAAATTTTCAGAAGCTGCCCATTCTTTGTCCTTGACTTCAGCGATTAGAACTGGACGACGTTCTGTGTCGACGACGATCAAGAAGGCTGCGAAGTCGCCCAAATCGATATCCCTCGAAATATCGTCTCCCAAAGGGTTCTGCGGCAAAACGAAGAACTCGAAGCTGTCCCCGAAACAGTAATTGAGAAGTTTGTCGTAATGCCCAAACAAAATATAATCCTCTGGTCGCTTGCTGCGATATGGCTCGAAGATCTTGAGCAGACCCGGAGGCCAACTGGTGTCAGTGGAGAACGGCATGCTTTCAATAAAAAGGATTTGAAGTTATTGACGGACACATTGAATACAATACAATAAATTACGACATACTGATATTGAGTTTAATGATTTGAGCCCAATGATGCGCTTGGTGAGTGTCGGTGGTACAGTAGTAGTGTTTGACTTGGGTCTCAGTTGATGCTCTGGGTTCAGACATTATCCACGCTTAGCGTCGTCCACAAAAGAGTTTCAGATCACGTCGTGGCGGCCCTTAGGTTGCTCCTGATATGCAAGGCCTGAAGATGAGAAGAATGGTGGCTTAGGTGCGTATACTGATGTTTTCAATTACTATAAATCTATCAACAATGCAAGAAAATATTTCAAAGGTGTCAAATTGGTCGATACTATAATGCAGCAGCGGCAGCAATATCCTCGACGATTTTTTTCATCTTGTCAAATCCTTCCTGCGATAGGATATCCATGTTCCATTCATCCTTCAAGAATTCTTTTGGAATGAGACAATCCTCGCAGGGTCGGCGTTGATATAGAGGCGTAATGTATCGCGTGGCAAAATCGTCGGAGTAGACGCGAACGGATGTGCCGAGGAGGCTTAAGCCCCAGAGGCTAGGGAGAACGCAGTAATCGGCCCAAAAGGAAATCCAGTGTCGGAGCTGTTTATCAGCTTCAAAACGGTAGTTAGCAGAAGTTTCCCATTTCGGGTCCTTGATTTCAGCGATTAGAACCGGACGACGTTCCCTGTCGACGACGAACAAGAAGGCAGCGAAGTTGTTCAATCCGAAATCCATCATGCGGTCGTTCTCCAACGAGTTTTGCGGTAAAACATAAAAATTGAAGTTGTCCCCAAAGCAATAATTGAGGAGTTTGTCGTATGGTCCATAAAAACAGTAGTCTTCTGGTTTGTTGCGGCATGCCTCGAACATCTTGAGCAGGCCTGGGGGCCAGCTCGTGTCTGTGGAGAACGGCATGCTAGCCAATGTCATTTGAGATCCATGAATTCAGCATTATAAAATCTGGACATACATATATTGACCTTTCAGCGAGCTTTCGCCGTCTGTCTAGTACTGGTGGTGGTGGGTCGTAGTAGTTTGACTTTGACTTTGGTGAGTTGAGACATACTTCCAAATACATCACGGGTAGCCTCGTCCAGGAGCGCGAAAGCTCCCTTCGCCACCAGAGTTCATATATGAAATTTCTAGATGTTAGAAAGCGCTCAAATATATTAGAATATCATTGGCGACACCTCACCCTTCAGGGCCACAGACTTCAAACAGACTTGCAAGTTGTCGAAGAGTCAATGAACGAATCGCAAGAGTATGCTTGTATACGGTCGCAACGGCTACAAAGTAACGATATTCAGAGATCAGTAGAGGGCCTGCAAACACTTTTTGGCATTAGCAATCACAACCTTGTAGAGTAGACGAGGAAGAAGCGTTGTCATGGCCTGAGTGGATTTGCAGCAAGCCGAACTCGGCTTCTGTTATTCAACTCCGATGTTGCTCCGATCAAACAACTCTGCGAATGGCATTCTTCCATCGGGACCACGACGCTCTTTGCCAGAACATCACGAACCTTCATGCGCCGCCGGATATCTTGTGCAATAAAGGCGCGCTTCTATAAGTCCTCCGAAACCTCGAAGGGATTACACCAAGATCAAAGGTTGGTGTGGCAGCAAAATTGATTACGGACGTGGACAGACTGGGGCACTGATGTATGTACTCTCAACGACTTATCATGGGTCGTATATGAATCGATGTCTCTATTCTTCCTGTCTCCGAGTTCGTCTAGTATCTCCAATTGCATTCGCCATTCGATCTTGTTTCACGTCAGGCTACTTCGCGGTCATAAACGATTTATCTCCATCATTACTCTGCTCGGCCGTCGACTGCATCGTGTTTAATCTAAGATCACTTCTGTAGTGATCATTCACTGGCTTCGTACTCGTGGTCTCACGCCTGTGTCCTTTTACCTCGCTTTGTACCCCTATGCTCATGCCAAGTCCATGCTCATCCTTTCGTCGACCAAAAGAAAGGACATGATATCATGTTCGCCTCATGCGCAGCACGAAGTTTCTCCGAATTAGAACTTTGAGTGAAGGAAAGGAGTCGTTTTCTTCCAACTTTTCAGTACTGCTGTTTCTGTGGGAGAAGATGCCTCGAAAATTACGACCTAACGGTCAACGTGGTTCACGGCATCTTAACTTGGATACCTACAACGAAACCCGTGTGGGAGCTTGCCCGCTTTATCAGCTACGCTTTTACAGAAAGTTATTTGAAATTATGAACTAGATCAGCATCGTGTCAAGGACTGTTCGTAAATGCCACCACTCGACAGCTTGTTTCTCGTTATGTCCTAGTCACGAGTGCCTCTGCATTTCAACACCGTTCCTTTCTCCACTGATAGGTGTATTCTTAGTCTATACCTCCAACGGAGTGAGAGCCAGCACTATGTGGAAACCGAATGCCTCTGGTGTGAACTTTAATCTTGGCTTGAAGAATATTGCAGTAGTGGGATCTATCTGGATCAAACTGCGTCACCCTCGGACAGCAGCTACTGATCATTTCTTCTGCTGATTTGTACACATTATAAGATGATCCGACGACTCGATCGTCCAACGACAATATAGAGCACTCTCGCTCAGAGATAGACTTTCTTCTACAGCTTGTATCAAGTCTCGAGCCTAGACAAAAAATGGGCAGAATCGATTTGGAGAATCAGGAATGAATAAGCATAACAAGCTTAGATCTAAAGTACGTTTCACGAATCGAGATTAACCTCTCCCAGACCAGCGTTTTTTATTTCTCGTGGACGCAATACGCAGAGCCTCCAGTATTTCTCCGAAGCCCAGATGTCCACTGGAGCTGGTAAAGAGTGCGAGGCCCGTTCATTCGGGACCTTCCAAACTTAGATGATGCTCTTTGATAGCAAGTACCTAACCTTGAACCGACCTTTATCTTCACGCTAACCTCGGACATTTAACACGGCACTACTCACTGATTGTGTGGTCGAAATGCATGGTTTGATATTACGATTGCCCGCCTCGATTCTAGAAAGCAAAATCAGGAGCAGAACGGTCGGGCCGGCATTTGATGATCAAAAATAATCGCGTGACCGTATGTGCGAAACGTCATTTCTGACTTTCTTCCCTCAACGACAACACAAAACTGCAAAGTTGCTCCCTCTCGTCAAATCTACGGAGTTGTCTTCGCGTTTGCGATGCCGGATAACCAACTGAAACCTCTACCTCGGCGCGTGGTGCAACGAAACGCGCTTTCAGGCCATCGCTGCATCAACCGGAACTTGGACCTTGCATCAACACACTTCCATAAACTTTACCAAGAAGCGTTCGTCCTTCTAAACGTGCTTATCATCAGCTGTAAAAGATATGCAGGCAGATAACGTATTTGAACAACAGGCACACGGATAACATGAACTGAAATTTGGGGAAAACCCCACGGGGGTCCCCACGGTGTTCGACGTTCATGTAATGTGCGGCCGTCTAAACCATCTCTGGCAGACTGCACAGCTGACCTTGTCGATTTTCTTCCAACAATCCTGGACTATTTTAGCCGTCATCCGGACTATCATCTCATCAACGCTCAGTTTGGTTATTGTGAACGTCCGCTTTTGCTAAGATTAAATTCTGATGTGGCCTTTTCCACACATTTCCTCACTCTTCGAGCATTCCGCCAATATGCGTGCCATATTCCTGTGCGTTATTTTCGGCCCGATCTAGCAATAGGTGAGCCCGTGCCTCTAATTGGGCCAGGCATGGGGTAACTCTTCACGAAAGTGTCTGTATCTCGATGCATAGATTTGACTCGGGAGGTCTGTGCTAGAAGCTATATAAAGGCGCCAAAGTATTTGCGCCATAGGTTCCATTACCATCTTCCCAACTACTCACTCATCTCCATATTCCATCCAACAGTGGTACTCGTGCATCACCTCCCTCGTCATCGTTACCAGCAAACATACATGTCTCTGTCGTCATCACCTTCATCGTCAGACTCGGGCTCTTCATCGAGCTCGTCGGCGTCGCTCTCCAAGTTCGACCCCTTTGCAGTCCATCCATTCACGAACTGCTCAGCCACACTCAACAGCAACGACCCATACGGCAACGGGCAAGCCTATGGCTATCCCTATGGCGCCCCGTTCGTAAATTACAACCCTCGTAACCCGCAGTCGCCAACGTATCTGCCGTCGACCGCGGGTCATTCACGGTCGTCTGCACCGCAGAAAGTACGTAGGAATTCTCTGTTCCGTTCCGCCAATACATTTCTAAGTTGACCTATGTTTTACAGAAGTCGACCTGAGCACCCGCCGGAGCCCCACACCTGCATCACCGGGTCTGAATCACACCTTTCGAAGCCGAGGCCGATCTTCGACGACAAGAATATCGTCCGAATTCGCGAACCACCCAATTCACTTTATACCCAGACCGCTCGTCTCGTCTCCTCACCTCCATATACCACAAAAGGGCGTTAGCATTGTATTTTCAGCAAAGGCTTACCATTCTCATGACCAGATGAAGCATGTCTCCATATCATATTTATTCCACAGCGCCTCCATCATCTTCTATGCCCTGTCACATACCCCATTACGTTTGGTGTCGTATATCCTTGTACCGTGTTATATTCTGAGTCCTGCTGATGATATCCATGCCATCCTCCGACGTATATATTTTTCTCGGTGATGTTCTCGCTCGATCAAAGGACCCACTCCATAGGGTCATAGTTTCCTTCCTAACGCGAATGTAACACCGCGAATACTACGTTCGCGGGAAGGACATCGGTGGGTACAGGCAGAATGTCCCCGCGTCCTTTGGCGACGGGGTGTGCTTCTTGCTTTGAACATCGGCAAGGAAAAATAATAGATAAATGGTCTGACATTCTATTGCTCTTTTTGATGATCGCCGCTCCGTGTGAGCGAACTTGGACAAGTCGTCTACATGAACACAACCTGTGAACAATCTACCTGCCGCATGCCCAGAAATGTTTAATTATATTCTGTCAATCTGCCCCACACAAATCAATGAATTGGATGCATATCTTTTGCAATGACGAAATGGCCTCCTTTCCCCCACGCGCGTGAATGTGATAAGCACAGATCGCGCATTCACATGCAGAGAAAATATCGCCTGTGGGGAGAGCGATGGTGTGGTGTGGTGATGAGAGCCAATGGGGTAAAACTCGAGCGGTGTGCTCTCAGCTCTGCACGTCAGACATCCGCAGCTAAGCAAGGTTAGACCTGCCTGCAGATGACATCTCGGCGTACGCATACTATTGCGTATATGGTACGGACTTGACATCCCTCCGGGCGACCGCTATGACATGAGGCCATGGAATTACCTCGACTTACAAAGCCTCTCCGGAAAAACCAGAGTAGGGAAGGGAGACGGAACATATGGTTCTATCGTGCAAAAACGTTTGCCCGCCCGTTCCAGAGACAGGATGGAGGAGAGCAGATAAGATCATCTGCTGGTGCGGCCCGTTTGAGTTGAAGGCGTAGGCCCACGAGATACAGAAAGATTCAATAGCCGCTGCAAACGCGCAGATAGAACTTAGGAGATAGAGTAGGATCATCGGAGCGATATCAGTGAGTAAGCTCTGTGTTAGAAGGACGATATAGACGTGGAATGGAAGAATGGAGCCAGGAATAAGTGCTGGTGGTATTCGGTGGTGGATGCGGCTTCGACCAAAATGCCCGAAACATCAGCGGTTTCCGTGACTGCCAAACTTGTCAATTCGGGGCCGCGTAGCCGTTTTTATTCGAGTGTCCTTCATAGTACATACCCAATGCGGGGTTTAGCAGAAGATGCCTCAGGGTTGATCCGCCCTCGGTGAAACTCTTTTGACATAGATGTGGGGAGCCTTAGCTTTTGAGGGTGAAGGCGATTGCATTGAAACCATTCTCGAAATAGCAGCTGAAGACGAGAGTCAACCTACAAAGGTAGTGATAAAAGCAGAGAAGCAGAGAAGAGCCAATCCTGTTATTTAAGGCAGAACTGTGAAAAAGATGTCCAAGGCGCTTCTGAGTAAATATCTTGGGTCGACATCGGCCAAGAGCCCCTCACGGAGTAATACAAGCACAATTGACTGAACAATCAAAAGCCGCCTAGGCGACTAGCGCCGCCGCCTGGATTGACCGAGGCAGAATCAAAGAACGACAGGATGACAGCAACTGACAAGACCGATCCAAACCCGACGGCTGAATTGCTCTGGAAATCGCGCTACGATGATCGACATTCGAGCATGGCGGCTTTCGCTTGCGAGGATTCACCGTGGTCGTTCTTCTCTTCCACACGATGATTTTGGAGCGATGGAGCGAGACCTCGTAGATACGTACCTTTCGTTGGAAAAAGAGGGCGCCTTCTCTTGGGCCTGAAAACGTTAGTTATAATTGCAATCATGGACCGAATTCCGAAAGACTACTCACCAGAATCTTCCGAGGAGGCTCCCTTGTTGAACCTAATCCGACATCTCTAGGGGCTGCAAGAATGGAAGTCATGGAGGGCTGCGATGTTTTCAGAGGGATTACATACACCTACAAAATGAGAGCCTTCGTTAATTGAAATGCTCTACAAATAATTAAGGAAATAAGTAACATACTGAGCTAAGTACGAAGCTTCGGATGATCCATCACACAGCCACGGAAAAGACAATCTACGTCGGACAATCTAGTCGAAAATAGCTCTAGGTTTGCTGCGCCAGTCAAAGGAAGGATATTGTTATGCAATAGCCGTCGTCAGACCAAATAGTCGGGGCAGAAATCTTGATACGTGATACGCAGATTAGCACATTATAACCGACGACGTATATAATGACGTACCTGGCATAGTTTCCTCACGATCCTTTGGGTGGGGGGTTCAGAAGCGTAAAATGCTATGTTCTTCGAATTCTTGCTTTATATGTATTCATCAGGGTCTATCGCCAGTGCTCGTGAGCCTGTAGAACGAAGTCTGGAAACCTTATTTGAAATTACCGTTGATGAGTTTCATCTACTGCCAGCAAAACCAATACAACATTGTTTAACCTCGGTTCGTTCGAGACTAGCTGCGTTTGTCCATTAATCAAGCGCCCGGAAATCCTGCAAGAGAGAGAGATAAAGCGTTTCTTAACTTTGGTTCGTAGAGCAAGTGAAATACATAGCGAGATACGTACCGACGTACCCAATCCAAAAGACACCAGTGATTGCCAGCTCACTATGCAACCGTAGAAGTTCCAGGCGCTTTGAGACGTTGAAAGGATTGCACATAGGGTAGACCCTCCAATAATATGGAACAATCTAAATACCCAGAAAGTCCAAGATTAACAGGGACGCGGCATAGTAGACCATAGCATCGGATGTCGACAGTCAATTTGCACGAACTCGAGTGGGAGGGTGCTCTGAGGCGAACCCTGAGAACACTATAAGTAGCCATAGAGAGCAGGTGAAAATAGGCGTCCAATGCCCGAGCAACGAAATGCAGTGATAGTGGGAGACAAGACGCGTTGGACGACGACTGTCGCGTAGATCAGATTGAATCATGTGACACCAGTTCTGTAAGTAATCTGATAAGATTTATTACAAACACTTGCAAAGGGATGATGTGCTTCCTGCAAATAACTTGCTCATCGACGAATTCCGAATGCCTCTCACCGTTCCAGGTCCGTCCCGCGATCACTTAAAATTCGCCTCCAGGTGACTCCATCGTCTGTTCTTCAGTCTACCCAGCCTAATCAGCCCTTTGTAGCCCCCCATGGCCTCTACAAATGGCTCTGTGTCGGCAGTTGCCCGTATTGCCTACTTGACCTCAGACGTCGTCGTCGATTCACTCCCTCCACCTCCCTCAACTTCAGTATTTTCTCAAAAGTATAATGCTTTATCACGAACGTCTATTCACAGGCCCAAGGTTATTTCCTCGCCATTTGGCGCCGATTCTGGGTCCACGATCCTCCACAACACCGCAAACCTCACCTCATTCACCGCATCAGCTAGTTCCCAGGTGCTAACACGACTAGTCCTGCATCTCAGCGAACTCTCAGCTCTACCCGTAGTATTCCATCTCGCGGTTCAAGACGACCTCTCCGATGTCCTCCTTCTGCGGGCCGCAGTGCCGTTTTTCGTCATTTCCACGACCAGTCAGCAGGCCCACGACAACGCACTTCTTGCGGCAAGACTCGCCAGACTTGAACGAAAAGCGGTCGTTCACGTATTCTATGTGGGAAGCCTGGAAGACTCCCCGGAAGAGATTCCGGAAGATAAAATTCTGCCTTTCCTCTTGTCAGCAAGACGCCCGATGACGCCACGAACGGCGACGAACGGACATGTGACTCCGGTGAACGGTGCCAATGGCAACGGACACACCAATGGAAAGGCTTCCAATGGTCATTCGTTCTCAGAGGATGATTTAGCTTCCTTGGATCTCTTCAAAACGTACGAATCGGCAGCTTTAGATACCTTGGCGCTCATCAGGCGCCCGTTACGACCCAGTGTGTCTCGCGGATCCGCCGAGCCTCACACTGTGATATTTATTGTAGGCAAAGCGAATCCTGAGCTCATAGTGGAAGGCGTTACATTTGTTTCCTTGTCGCTCATCAACCCGCTACCCCATTCCCGACTTTTGCAAGCTATCCCATCATCAGCTACTCGCGTCATCGTTCTCGAACAGGTGTACCGATGGCACAGCCGATGGACGCCAATTTACCTTGACCTTGTCACCGCCTTACAACTACGAAGTTCAGAACAAGATCTCGCTATTCACAGTGGCATTTTGGGCGATACGAGCAAGGTCCAGGCTTCCGATGTTTTAAGCCTCGTTGAGAAGGCCATTCTCGTTCCAACAGCTCGTCTCCTGCTTGGCGAAGTCAACGCGCCATCCTCGGCAGTGGATAGCATCCCTCACATCCCCAAGCACGAAGCCGCATATACCAAGATTCTGGCACATCTCTTCAACGAGCGGCTCGAAATCGAAAACTCGCCTTACCTCGTTGCGTCCCAGGGTGAGATCGCTACCACTCCCGAATATGCTCTGGGTCGGGTTAGAGGCCAACTGGACTCGCGTGCGGAATTAGTCAACAATATTCAGGAGCTTCTTCAAGATGCTGGCCTCGACGCAGATTTGCATGCGCTATTGACGAAGTGGGTCCTTGCCAAAGAGGACAATGTCAAGAGTGGTGCGCTGGGAAAAGCCATCATCGAAAGCCTCGAAGCGACGCCGATCGACCACCCAGCGGCTAATCACATCCTGACCCTTCGGGAATTCTTCCCAACGCGCTCAAGATGGATCATCGGTTCTGACGCTTGGTCGTATGATCTTGGAGCCTCTGGATTGCACCATGCCATTGCATCGCGTCTCAATGTCAATATCCTCATCCTCGACACTCTCCCTTACTCTACGCGCAATACTGCGGATCCTCACCGACGGAAGCATGATGCTGGTCTGTATGCGATGAACCACGGAGACGTCTTCGTAGCAAGCGTCGCTGTGTTTTCTTCGTACACTCAGGTTTTGCAAGCCATTACCGAGGCTGACCGCTTCAATGGCCCTAGCGTCATTCTGGCCTATCTTCCATACCAGTCAGAAGATGCCTCTGCTCTTGATATCCTCAAAGAGACGAAGCTCGCTGTCGATTCCGGCTATTGGCCTCTTTACCGATGGGATCCCAGCAAGGAGAAGGAGGGCAAGGAGCCTTTTTCGCTAGACTCTGACGCTGTCAAGAACGATTTGAAGCAATTCCTCGATCGTCAAAACCATCTTTCGCAGCTGGTTCGCTCTACGCCCAAGATGGTCGCTGAGCTCGTTGGCAGTCTCGGCGAGACCGTCAAGGAGGCACGTAAGAAGCGCGCTCAGGACGCCTACAATTCTCTTCTCAACTCACTCGACGCACCTCCTGTCCTCATTCTGTACGCATCCGACGGAGGCGCTGCAGAGAAGAAGGCCAAGAGGCTGGAAAACCGTGCTAGACTCAGGGGTCTTTCGACCACCATCGCCACTCTCGACTCATATACCCTCGAGACGCTCGGCGAGGAGGAACATGTCATCTTCGTCACCTCGACCGCTGGTCAGGGAGAGCCTCCGCAGAACGCGCGTACCTTCTTCAAATCCCTGAATGCTGCCGCCGCTCGTGACGACCAGGTCCTCACCAAGGTTCGCTACTCGGTCTTCGGCATGGGCGACAGCCACTACTGGCCCCGCCCCGAGGATGCGCATTACTACAACAAGCCTGGAAAGGACCTCGATGCGCGTTTGGAGAAACTTGGGGCGGAGCGTATCGTTGATCTTGGGCTAGGAGACGACCAGGACGCGGACGGGTCGGAGACGGGATACAAGCTTTGGGAACCTCTCGTTTGGAAGGCGCTCGGCGTCGACTCTGTCGAAGTGACCGAGGCAGAGCCTGAGCCTATCACCAACGAGCACATCAAGGCTGCGTCGGGATACCTGCGCGGCACTATCGCGGAGGGTCTGCAGGACTTCAGCACTGGAGCGCTTGCGCCTAGTGATGGCCAGCTGACCAAGTTCCATGGTATCTATCAGCAGGACGATCGTGATATCCGCGAGGAGCGCGAAGCGCAGGGTGTCGAGCCTGCGTATAGCTTCATGATCCGTGTCAGGATGCCTGGAGGCGTTTGCACGCCTAAGCAGTGGTTGGATATGCACCAGATCGCCGACGAGCATGGAAATGGTACTTTCAAGATCACCACGCGCGCGACGTTCCAGTTCCATGGTGTGATCAAGCGCCACTTGAAGCCTGCTATCCAGGAAATTAACCGCGCTTTGCTCGATACTCTCGCTGCTTGTGGTGATGTTAACCGGTGCGTTCTTACGTTGTAATTATGCTGATTTAAGTTGTCTGATGGAATTTTTTTAGAAACGTCATCTGCTCTTCTATTCCTACGTTGTCTAAATTGCACCAGCAAGTATACGAGTTCTCAAAGGAAGTTAGCAACCATCTCATCCCTCGTACGACCGCGTACCACGAAATCTGGCTGGACAAGAAGCTCGTTGCAGGCGATGCACTGAAGGACTTTGAGCCGCTCTACGGTGAATTCTACTTACCCAGAAAAGTACGTCCTTGAGATATCGATATTTGTAGTCCCGCTTTCTGACGCGTAAATCTTTGTTAGTTCAAAGTTGCTGTTGCTGTGCCACCTACGAATGACGTTGACGTCTTCGCCAACGATCTTGGCTTCATTGCCATTGTAGGAGATAATGGCGAGCTTCAGGGCTTCAACGTCTCCATTGGTGGAGGTATGGGTGTGACACACGGAAACAAGAAGACATACCCTCGCGTCGGAAGCATCATTGGTTTCTGTACACCTGAGCAGGGTAAATTTGTCGCGGAGAAGGTTATGCTTGTGCAGAGGGATCATGGTAACCGTGCGGAGTGCGTTTTTATCTTTCTTTTTTTCTTGAGTTCGTAATATCTAATGTCTGGATCACAGCCGCAAGAACGCGCGTCTCAAGTACACTGTCGATCGTATGGGGCTTGACGTCTACAAGGCAGAAGTCGAGAAGCTCCTTGGATACTCTCTGCAGCCCGCTCGTTTATTTACCTTCGACCGAAATGTCGACGACTTCGGCTGGCACACCGGTTCTGATGGCAAACATCACTTCACCATGTTCATCGAGAATGGTCGCATCGCGGACGAGCCGGGTAAGGATTTCAAGACAGGCTTGCGCGAGATCGCCAAGGTGCACAAAGGCACCTTCCGTCTCACAGCGAACCAGCATGTTCTCCTGTCGGATATCGCAACTGAGGACCTCGATGAGATCAAGGCGCTCCTGAGGAAATATAAGATGGACAACCTCGATTTCTCGGGACTGCGCCTATCGAGTTCGGCGTGCGTTGCGTTCCCTACTTGCGGGTTGGCGATGGCCGAGTCTGAGAGGGTATGTGATATAATTGTTTGCTTTGTTTAGGTGCTGGCGCTCATTTTTTTCCGTCGCTCAGTACCTACCTCTACTTGTCGACAAGGTCGAAAAAATATGCGAAGAAAATGGCCTGCGTCATGACTCCATCGTGATGAGGATGACGGGATGTCCTAATGGTTGTGCTCGCCCCTACGTTGCTGGTATGTCTCATTACTTAAAATTCTGTATGGATGGTTTATGCCGCTCTCCAGAGGTCGCTTTTGTCGGTAAAGCACCTGGGAACTATGCAATGCTTCTCGGAGGAGGCTACTATGGTCAACGTCTGAACAAGATCTATCGTGGTATGTGGCTAATATCGGATCACCTTCTGGGCCGATCTCAGTGCCTATCTTTTCTTTTAGAATCCGTGACAGAGCCGGAGATCCTAGCGATTTTGAAACCTATGATCAAGCGCTACGCTCTCGAACGTCTCGAAGGCGAGCGATTCGGTGATTTCACTATCCGCGCTGGCTATATCGCACCAACGACAGAGGGCAGGCTATGGTACGATCGTTCGGGTGGCGAGGGTGTGAACAGGGAGGGTGCAGTCGTCGAGGTCGCCGCCGCTGCCTGAGGTGTCACCGGACGTGCCCGCAGTCATGTCTTCGGCAGAAGCAAAGACGTCAGATGCTTGAGACCAGGGTCGGAACAGGACTTGCAACAGGGGACAGAAACCGTACATGGGAGAAAACGTCTACTTTTTCCTGCATATTTGTTCCGACAACAGCCACTCCACTCAAAGATCTATTCATATCGCTGCACCATCTTTGTCTTCTTTATAATCCGGCGCGCAGTATCTCGCCTCTATTCCCCCACATTTAACTTCAAACAAACCAGAATGAATTTGTAGTACTGGCCTGTATCAATATTGGTTTACTGTATAGAATTGGTATCATCGGCGTATCTCAGAACTGCTCATATAAAAAATGTATCCTGATTTGGAAGATTGTATCTGCATCTTTGAATTCTTTGCCGCTGGTTCCTTCAAGGCGAAAGTCGGAATGAGAGATGTCGCTAGTAGTAGTCTCCGCTTTTGTCCTTATTTTTTCCCCCTTTGCGTCATAGACTGATACAATTAGCGATGGTTTGTTGCGATCCGCTCCGCTGTTAACACTACGAGTGTTACACCGACAGCGTACACCGTGCCAGTACATGATTATTCAGCGAGAGTATGTGAGGCTGTTTCCCGGCGGAGGTCGGATAGGAATAATATCAAAGAAGCTCTTCAAGCGGTGGTGGTCGGCTGGCCTGCCGAGAGAAAGGAGGAAGATGAGGAACTTTACGGATTTCTTCAGCGATGGGAAGCTTCAAATCGTATAGCGAAGTCGTGATACGGTGACATCTGATGATATAGTAATACTGTACGTCTCTTTTCCCTACCAGGCAAGTGCAATGGGCAGGAATTTGTAAAACACGAAACAACCCGAAATGGAAAATCACCTGCCTATTCAGGACAGTACGGCACGGTTATTAAGTCGTGCCTCTTGTTACCTATTGTACTTACAGTATATGCCTACCTGTAGGTTCTCAATTATACATAATGTGGCATGGTATAATCCTTCTTAGTGCGCGCTTCAGGTGCGCTCAGCCAACTCCAATCTTTCAGATATTTTTTATGACTTGAAATTGTTTTGATTTTTTTAAGCCTCTCTTTAGGTTCGAGAAAGTATTTTTCATAGAAAATGGTTCAAGACGAGCCGGGATATGATCCGCTCAAGCTACCTCCGAGTTTTTTTTGGCTCTAAGTCTATTTTTTTTCCTGCAAAAATTCCTCCAGTCTTTCTCCGCTGCCTTCTGCGTCAGTCTTCTAAGCATTTTCCATGTCAGATTTTCCTTCGAGCTGTTCTTGAACACGATTATGTGGGGCCCCTTTATAATTCTTGCCTATTGATGTATATTTTCCGTTCATTATGTCTTTAGAACTTTGGAGTTGCAGGCACACTGTTCTACCCCCGTAATCTACGGTCTCTTGATCCTCATCGCATTTCCGAAGTAACGTCAAGGAGCGATACAAGCACTGGATTAATCTCTCCACCTTCATACCGAAACGATTACTCTTTGTACTGAAGTCGTTGAAGTGTTTCAATTATGGGTGAGGGGTGCGTTATGGCTGTCCAAGTGGGGAAAAATTCCCCGCAAAATTTTTTTCGTTATTTCAGCCCGTTTGTATTCTTTTTCACTATATATACCTTTTGTAGTGACATCTCCTTGATGCGTGTTAGGAAAGTAGCATCGTGCGTGAACAGAAAGATAGGAATTTGCCTTGCGCGTTGGTAATTAAAGCTAATCTTTGCCTCCGCGTGTATTTTCTTACTTGCTCACTTAAAAATATGATTGCGCAGAAAAATTTCTCTGTCCCGCACTGACAAATACGTCTATCGCTACGTGCGCGGAAACATTTTTGGGTGCGCGCATTTTCTTAACTCGAAGCCTGCCGATGTGCCGTGCTTAGGTAATTTGATCCAGTCAGGCCATCGATTAAGCTCTGCTGACTCTGTCGTGGTGGGCATTTGGACTTAAGATGTGGGACTCTGAGCCATATCTAATGTCATTTACCAAACTGCTAGTAGTTCAACCAGGGCTTTCATTAAGAGCTTCTCAGAGTAGTCTAACCCTATGTCGGCATTGTCGGCATGTGTCAAATTAGCTAATCAAGGCACACCGGCAGCGTTCGAAGACAAAAGACGCGCGCACTCAAAAATGTCTTCGCGCACTCTGGTTACTTAATGCGCACCTTATAAATGCTCCTGAAGAGTGATTTATTAGAGCGGGAAGTAAAAAATGTACATGCGAAGGGTAAAATTAGCCTCAAATGTTTCCGCGCAGCGCAATCTTTGGCCGCTCACTCAGTGTTTGTCCCTGCGGTTGCTTGTCTTCATAATGCGCACCAGGAATGAGTCAATTCAAAGCATACATAAGCTTTAAAAAAACTCGCGCAAAGAGATATAAGCAAAAAGTTAATACGGGGAATTTTTCCCCACTTGGACAGCCATAGTGCGTCAATAAGTAGAGTGCCTGCTATTTAGATTGGGAATGGCAAGCTGCATTTCATAGCATTGGGTCATCTATCGGCATCTTTCAGTAAAATCGGCTGCGCAGCATCACTTTGGGATTCAAATTTTGTTTTGAACAAACAGCATGTATGAATGGCGCTGGAGGAGTGGAATGTTCAATGCATGATTACGTCCTTGCACGGCGCTCGCTCGTAGGGGAGGAGAAAAATAATGGCATTGAACGAACAAGGCTAAACGCCTAACAGAATTGACCTCTGCAATACTTTCCGAATATTATGGCTTTCATATGGTGTTTCTCTTGGAGCTTGAGAGCTTGTATGACCTAGGTAACGCCGTCATTGGTGTCAAGCTTGAATTAAGTGTTTGAACAGGATAAACGATATGGGGCTAGTATAAGGGCTCGCGTAGATTAGCAGCCATAAATCAGGAACTGTCTTAACAATCTCTCGGTACATTTCTTCAGTTTGATATAACTTGCCGTTGTTGAAACTTACTATACTTCAGACGCAATGCATTTCTCCAGATTGATTACCGCTATTGTTCTTGTCGCTGTCACGGGGGTCCTCGCCTCTTCTCCCATTCACGAAGACAACGAAAAAATTGTCGACGTGCGTCGCCGTGAGAGCACGCTTGCTGCTGAGGCTGTCGACACCGCGGGAATGGACGCTACTCCCGGCTGCGATGACCCAGAGGCGGACGAATCGGGAATGGACGACTATTCAGATTCCATGGAGGAGGACAATGTCTCCCCAGCCATGAGTTCTTTGGAACTTAGCCTCTGGAGAAGTCGGAAGATGATCTGCGTCTTCGGGCGCTGCCTCCGCCGTCACAGCCGCCGTAGAAAGTGCCCCCGTGGCTACAGCGTCGTGGCGTATAGACGCTGTGGCTGGAGGCGCAGGCGCGCTGTATGCTGCCGCGGCATCCGAACCTTCCGTCGCCGCCGCCATCATTGGGCAAACGATAAAATGGATGCTGAAGCCGAGGGGGAAGATATAGGCGAAGACGAGGACATCGAACCTGCCGAGAAGCTTGACCAGATGGATTAGGGATGCTCGGAGATGATGTCTTCGTAGTGAATTTGCTATGTCCAGTCTGAATACGAGTTCTAAATATGCAGATAATGACGTGGTATTTGTATGGAAGGACAGATAATGTATTGAAATTTGTAGAAAAGTGTCCTCTGACATGTTGTAAAATATTCCACCAAGCGTGGTCGAAGCTTACTGGTACCATGCCAGTCCAATATCGTGATATTGCAACGCATGATGATGTAACAGTAGTACTGCACGTCTCTCTACCCTATCTGGCAACTTGAATTGCAATGTGTGGGACCTGTAAATCATGAATCAGCCCAAAATGGACAATCACCTGCCTTTTCAGGATGGTCCAGGTCGTTATTACAGTAGTTACTGTGCATAATTTGCAGATTCATGCACCTTTACAATCTATCGACTTTCAATTTTCGAAGCATAATTTTGGCAAGAGTTGATATATTGATATTTGATACTATACCGACTTGCACAATTTGCCCTGTATTTTTTATCATATATACCCTCCAGCCGAGACCCCAAGCTCGAGGGTCACAACCCGAAAGCTCTTGTAATTACAATGTTTATTATTTCATTCCGAGCCACTCGATTTACATCTTGTAGAGTTAGCGTGTATCATGGTCCTGTTGAATTCTTCTCGGCACACTGTACTGCAGGTGGATACCTCCAATGCCAATCTTCCAGGTAACTCGATGAATCTGAACTGCTCAATTTTGATCTGTTTCGGCTTTCTTTGGACTCAACGAGGGTATAGGAATTTCTCTATCGATTTTGAACGTCCTATGTCGCAGACGCAGTCCTTCAATCGAGTTGGCTGGCTTTGAAAATATTATTTTGTTACGAAAATCCTGCTAGTCCTTCTCCGCGGTCTTCTGTGTCCAAGTGTTTCCATGTCAGATTTTTTCTTTTATATTTTGGATCTGCTCTCTTCGAGTTGTTTTTAGACGCGATTCCGTGGAACTTCTTCCGGTTCCAAGTTCTTGTCGATCGCTGTACGTCACCTGTTCATCAAGTCGTTGGAAAGCACTGATTTACCTCTATAGCAAATCTCTTGTCCCTCAGAGTATATAAGTCAATATTTCCAAAGGAAGTAACGACGAGGAGCGATCGAAGAGCCCGATTTATCTCTCCGGCGGCAGAGCCACGAGTCACAGGCTCCGCTCTCATCCACGGCACACTCGATCACACACCCACACCACACATGGTCGCCTCGAAATTTTCTACGCACCTCTCCTCGCCGGTAGGATCACGCTGACTCAGGCCGTCAGATCTTCAGAGGCCGTACGGTCGCAAGTAAGTGCACGACGAGCGAAAGAATGTCCCGAAATAAGGCCTCCAGATGATAATACAACATTCAACTCCGACTCATACAGCCTCGCATACCGCTGCATACTACGCCGCCGTCCGACAAAGGTCCTTGCAAAGGTCGCGATGCCCTAGGGTTTTATTTTTATTGTAGTGCCCTACACGAACGGAAGGGCTGAAACTATAATTACCATTCCCCAAAAAGCGCACGCCCCGACTGGACGCATATAGCCGCTGTGGTATGGTTTGCGGAAACGGCCTTGCTTATACCATCTAGTCCTACGTGGCCTGACCATCGAGTCATACTTAGCCCTCCATTGTAAGTTCATTCTCCAATTGCACATCTTGAGCTTGAGCGACCACCAGAGCGTTTAAGCTCGAGCCTGGGTTTCCTCCGCACCACCATCAACATGTCTTCGTGCCCCGTAGCCGCTGCAGCTGCACAACAAAAACTTCTCGCGTACGTACCTGCATCCCTGCGTGATTTCGCTACGTACTCCCACCCTACTTCGTACTTCTGCGATAGGACAAAAAGATGGTGAAAAGACTGAACTAACGCCTTCTCCCCGCATAGCATCCCCGGCCCGATCCAACTCTCCCCCGCTGTCCAACAGACGCTCGCTCTCCCACCGCTCTCGCATGTCTCGCCCGAGTTCGTGCAGGTTTTCCAGGAGTCGCTGAAGATGACGCGGTGAGTATTTACGGCTTCGTGTGGACTGTCTACGTGCATACACCGGGGTGGTATGAAGGACATGGCTGACTTTTTCCCCCCTCTGCACGCCAAATCTCTCCGGATCTTTGTCGCTTGCATGGCATTGGATATATAGGCAAATCGTCGGCGCATCACCCGCATCGGCTGCTCTTCTTCTGGCAGGCAGCGGTACGCTCGGATGGGACCAAGTCGGCGCAAACCTCATCGAGCAGGGCGATCGGGCGCTCGTCCTCCACACAGGGTACTTCGGGGATGGCTTCAGAGAATGGTGCGTCCCTCTCCTCCCTTCCTACACAGCACCCACCCAACTGCTCTCAACCTAGCCTCGAGACCTACGGCGCCAAAACCACCACCCTGCGCGCCCCGCTCGGGGGTACAGTGCCCCTCGCAGACGTCGAGCGCGCGCTGCTCCGCTCCTCGCAGGACCGCTTCAAATACAAAATGGTCACCATCACCCACGTGGACACCTCCACCGGGGTGCTGTCGGACGTCCGCGCGATCGCGGCGTGTGTGCGGCGCGCGAGTCCTGGGACGCTGGTCGTCGTGGACGCAGTGTGTTCGCTTGCGTCTGAGGAGGTGCAGATGGATGCATGGGGGGTTGATGTTGTACTTTCTGCGAGTCAGAAGGGACTTGGTGCGCCCCCTGGTCTAAGCGTGCTCGTTGCGAGCCCGCACGCGGTGCAGGTGTGGCAGGAGCGCAAGGCGCGGGGTGTGAAGAGCGGGTCATTTTATTCGAGTTGGGAAAAGTGCGTCCCTATGTCACTTTGTGGCGTGGATTGGTTACTGACCAGACGGGAGTAGATGGATGCCGATTATGCAGGCCTATGATGCTGGCAAGCCAGCATATTTTGGTACGCCCGCAGTGAGCATTGTACGCGCCTACCACGCCTCGCTCCGCGAAATCACCACCGGTCCTATATCCCTCACCGCACGCATCGCACTCCACGCCGCCGCCTCTGCCAAAATCACAGCAGCCGCAGCCGCTCTCGGCCTGCGCCCGCTGGCTCCCAATCCACATGAACGCGCCCACGGAATGACAGCTCTGTACGTCCCAGTAGACGCGGCGGGTCGGGATAAGGTGAAAGCTGCGGCTGTGCTTGGCGCCGTGAGCCGGCGTGGGGTGGTCATGGCTGGCGGGCTGGTGAGCGAGGGCGGTGTGAAGGAGCGGTATATTCGGATTGGGCATATGGGGTGGAGCGTTGTTGGTGATGGGGGTAAGGATGTGGATAGAATGATTAGGGTGTTGCAGGAGGCTGTTTTAGAGGAGGTGGAGAAGGCTGAGCGGGAGGCGAGGGGTGTTGGGTTGGCGAGGCTTTGAGGTGCATGTGGTACTGAAAGTGCAAAATGCTGTATAATTTATTCAGCAGCTTCGTCTCTGATTTCAACCAGAAAACGATAACGGTTGATTTACTGACCGATTGACACCATGGCTCTGTAAGTGGTAAGAGAGGCACAGGGATATCGAAACGAAAGAGGTTATCGTACTGGTTATTGTATTGTCCATGTCTGCTCGGCGCATCGAGTAATTTCTTGAACTGTTCATACCGTGGTGCATTCTTCATAGCGGCGTAGACGAGCTACAAAGATGTGACATGGTTGAGTACATAGCCTGAGTACATATGTACATAACAGAGGTAGAGTAAAGTTTAATTTTAAGTTACGTGTGCTAGCACGCGACAGTCACTAATCACGTTATGTGACTCACTCCATTCATTCAGTCACAGTGATCAGCACTACTTTCCTTACCACCACATCGCGGCTCTGTGATGGCCAACACGCGATCCCAAAATGCGACAGCGTTACAAAATACTTCAATGAAACCATCGGATAGCGATATTATACTGAACTAGGTGCTCTTTGATCAAACCATCAAGAGAGCCGCATTTAAAGACGTCACCATTCCTCGCGACTTATTCAATGGAATGTGTGCGGACTGCACCTTCGTTAAGGAGTCTACTCTCTGTGGAGCCTGAGAATATTTTATTCTTCGTGGTCGGTGCCGTTCTTTTCTTATACATAACTGCATTACTGACACAAATCTCAACAGCCCGAAACGCCGCTTCCTGGCAAAATCGTTGGGAGACATAGATGGGCAGCGTTGATGTCCGCTGAGGCTTTCGACAATCAATTCTCAGGTATCGCATGCTCAGTGTCTTTTTTCAAAAGCTTCCTACATCTATTTTACTTGACCCAAAAGTAATTCATTTAGTGCTCATGGTTGATGGTTATGGCGAGGTCGACCGGGTTTAAGAACCGAAAAAATACAAAGAATATCAACGTGCGTTCAAACTCAAGCGATTACGTTAGAGCCTTGCTAATGCGTGGTGTAGGATATGATAAGGTCGTCGTGACTCCAGGAATAACCCTTTCGAACGGAGCCAAGTCGTCCGGGCATAGCACTATTCAGACCGACCCACTCAATCCATATGTGACGGCCATAGGACACCAGAAGGACCTCCAACGACTGCACATCCCATGCAGCTATTCCATCTCATTTTCGAAAGTTTTCTGCACACCATCAACGATCCAGATATCCAACCGACCGTCGATGATCCCAGAACGGTTTATAATTTCATGTACGAGCTATCCCAGGTCGAAGGCAGCGAAGATCGCTACACCTATGTGCTGTGCGGTCGTTTGTGGTATATCCTCCAGGCGGGCGTGGGCGAAGTGTCAAGCGTGGATCGAAACGATACTGACGTCATTGTTACACTACAGATTGGGGGATGCCCGCATTGCGCTTTTGGTCGTTGAAATGAAGCAAGAGCTCGGTGCTGGCGCCTGTGATCCTATTCTTCAAGCAGGCCTTAGTATGAGGCGCATCTGGATCGACTCATTGGTGAGTCTTGGTTGATCAATTTTGAATTCGGTTCTAGGTCTTTTCTTTACAGAAACGGGATATTCGCGACAGATGCTGTTGTCCGACTTTCTTGGTAGCTGGAGGGGGCCCCTGACTGAGGCTGGCTCTGTGTTTTGGGCGGCGTGTTGACGGACAGAGTTATTGTCCTGCGCCTAACAGACATGAAGTGGATGGCTCTTTCGTCGACAGAGGAAGACGCCTAAACCTATCACAATGCGAGACTGTTCGTAGCTCTTCGTCAATGTCTTGCAGAGCTCAAAACGTATTACGAAGGTCTCGGCAGCGTTCCTCCTTGTGAAGCTAATAAGCCACACCATCATTATTACCCATGCCCTTCTTATGCTTCCGAAGATGGGACTTTGGTTTGTTTTAATTACGTGGCTGCTTTGGATGATTACAGCGCATGCGTCACGTATATTGCACAGGTTACCGACCGGACACCAGCGACGATGGGACAATGGACGAAGAGGCTCCATCTACAAAGGTTGTCGTTAAATTTATCGCGAGATATGGCAAAGAAGCACACGAGCTCCTTGCACGCGAAGGGTATGCCCCTCGACTCCCATACTACGGTCCTGTATCACGAACTCCATTGTCGGGTGTACTTCCTGGACCCGCTGAACGCTCTTCACCTGGACTCTGTCTGCGTTCAGACCTCACATATATGGTCGTGATGGACTATGTCGAAGCCTCTTCGAAAATACCCTCTGACGCTCGCCAGCAGATCTCCTCTGCGTTAAAATTACTGCATCCCAAAGGATACATTTTCGGTGATCTTCGCGAACAGAATGTTCTCTTTGACAGTGCTGGGAAGGTCAAATTTATCAAATTTAAGCGCTCGAAGGCGTTTGGCAATTTGACGCCAATATCTGCTCTCGTGCGTCTCATCCTAAGTCTCCTTATTCTTTATTGTCGATTCATGGTTTTTTTGTTCTCTCAGCCTTTCAGTCAGGATACCCTCAGCCCCAGCAGCCCAGCCCCAGTATTCCGGTTACAGCAATCTAGTTTGCCATACCCCTTCACCATTCCTTATCACCCTCCCATCTATCGCAGTTCTTTTACTCATCTGCCCCTTCCATCCCCCCAACATGTATCGTTCTATGAAGATAAAATAAAACAGATTTCTTTTGGAAGATATAAAATGTATACACGGAACGCCCTACACTTCCAAAACTACAGGATATCAACAGATCTACGATATCGAAAAAATCAAAGCAGGCGTCCAATGAACCCTGCACTCTTCCAATATTTAATCCAGCGCCGAGCGTCGTTGTGTCCAATCGCAGGCAACGACTTCATCGTTAGGCTGATGGATTGCACCTTGGTGGTCGAAAACGCTGCCAGACCTCCCGTTTCGACATCTTCCTTACCCGTCTGACGAAGAATCGTATCCATTCCCGAGGTGAAGCGGAAAAAGTCGAGCAGTTTGATGGCGGGCTTGACGGCAATTGGATCAGCCAAAAAAAACCTAGATGGAGAGGGGAATAGCTCACGATGTTATTCAACGTCTCGGGCGATGAATCCTTTGCGTGTTTCTCGAGGTACGAGACCCAAGTGGCGAAATCGACCATTGGGAGCTTGGAAGGAACAAGACCCTCTTCAACGATGGCGTCATTGATGGAAGATAGAATGGAGTTCCATGCGATCGGGCGAGGATGGACGACATTGAGAGCGGCAGGCGCTTCATCTGACCAAGCGACGTCGAGGATCGTCTGAGAGACGGCGTCCATCGGCAGCCATGAAGTTACCTAAATCATGATGTTGGGAAACGTGAGGATACTTTCAAGAACGAAAGACATACCCCGACGCCTGACGGAAGAGTGTTCATGTAAATACTCGATTTAACGAGGATGGGTACCCAATCCGATGTAGCCCAAGCACCGTTCGGGTGCCCTCCAGAAATTTGGCCGATCCTGAAGGACGTTGCTTTCAAACCACTTTGTGCTAGGATCTTGATCAAGCAGGTCAGAGTCAGTTACGAGCGCAACAGGAAAGAATTATTCTCACTCGTTCAGTCACATATTTACTTTCTCCATATCCATTTCCAACGGCATAGTGGGCGTCTTTTAGGACTTCTTCTGGGTATGCGCCGAGGGACTGGTCCCAAGAGAAAGCTGACGAGACAGACGATGTGAATAAGAATTTGAGCGACGCTGCATTCTTGCTTGACCTTGCAAGGTCAATGAGGTTTCGTGTTCCTTGGACGTTCGCCTCGAAGGATGATAGCGAGAGGTTGAAGTCCAATCTCCATGCATTGTGAATTATCATCGTTACCGAGCCGCGGACCTACACAACGTATTCATTAACGATGGCTTTGTGGAGAGTAGATGAACAAGCTGCATACCTCATCATATACACTGTTAGGAAGCTCGAGGTTCTTTTGCGATGTCTCGCCATCCAAGAAGACAAGACGCTCAGTCGCAAGCAACGAAGTATCAAGAGCCTTATCCAAGAACCGCTCCGTCTGTCTTTCCCGTACCGACTTGGGGCCTGAAGACCGTCTATTCAGCGCATAGACCATTTTAACCTTGGGGTTGCGCAAGAGCGATTCCAAGATCTGCGCGCCAAGATTACCTGTCGATCCCGTGAGAAGAACCACCGTACCATCTTGAAGAGGACCGGCGTCATTACTCGGAGCAGTAGGAACGGAGAGTCCGAAACTGTATTTGCTGATCATCGCTTCGATGGTATCGACTTTGCTGGTGGTGAGAACAAAGTGCTCGGGGTCGGCGACGGCGCTGGAGATGAACGCGGCGAGTTTGTCAATGGAGGGGTTGTTGTAGATTGTGACTTGGGTGACATGTTGGGCAGCTTTTTGTGTCTCCTTGGTTTGCATCGCACCTACAATGTGTCGGCGAAGAATCGTAGCACTTAGACTATAGATGGACAAGTTATTTTTTTGAGCAAAAATTAGCAACGAAGAGTAATTCACCTGTCGATCCCTTGTTCGAACAAATCAGCAGAAGGAGAGAATTTCTGACCAGATTGAATATCTTCCAATTGAGATGTCAACCAAGAAACGATCTCTTCCGTTTTCCATGATGGAGGAGGAACGACAGCATCAACCTTGGCCGTAGCTTCAATATTTGCATAACTACGAGGTAACAAAAAATGAGCTATCAACCATGACAAGATGTTAGAGGACTTACATAGCGTCGATCTCACCCTCATACTCAGCCAACGCCGCCTTGCGCATAATAGTGCCCTTCCCAGCCCTCGGAAGCGGTTTATCACTCGCCGCCACGAGAATCATCTCCTTGAATATCCTGCTGAACGCCGGTGCGACTTTATTCGCCTCCTCAACGATATGCCAGAGTCTATTTCTGAGGTCGGTGAGCGATTTGGTGTTATTGACATCGATCGCAAAGGCAGGTTTGACTTCGATAAGCACGCCTGCTTGGTCGCGCTCGCGGCCGAACATGACAACGCCGGATACCCTGTATAAGAGAAGAAGTAATCAAAAGGATTAAAATTTGATTAGCAGAGGTGTGTCGAGAACAGATAACGAACATTGGACTGCTCATTATGATGTCTTCCATAGGCGCCGGTACGGTTTTCTCTCCGGAGGTATGTACGATGACATCGTCCTTGCGGCCAACACTTCGAAGGGCGAGTGATTAGTACGGATGATTAACATTCAAAGCAGAATACGACCTCACATTTTCCAGAAATACGGTTTTGTTGGGTGTTGTGCCCATAGATCGGAAGTCGCATAGCCTCTCATGTTTTCGAGGTTCTCGACGGAAACTTGATGTTTATTGCTGGTCTAATATATATATAAACTCTCAGCGTCGTATATAGTATTTTTTTTTTGGAACGCACCAAGAACTGAATTTCGTATGTTCCATCGCCCTGCGGATCCCAATGAATATTTGTCGTGTCCGAGAACCACATCCACTCCCAATCCTTCTCATCTCCGTCTTTTCTGAAGAATCGCGACACAGCTCCAAACTCAGTCGCCCCGTACGTCGGAGTCAGATATACACCGGCGTCGGTCATGAAATCGCCTTGCTTTGATGGAAGAGCGCCTCCAGAATATGCCTAAATTTAAAAGAACGACGTGAAGATCTCAATTACCCCGGAAGTCATGAAATGACTTACCACAAACTCAAGACTTGCAAGCAATTCAACAGCTTTCTTATCATGCGACCAGATCTGAAGAAGGGCGGGTATAATCATCATGCAGTTGCACCCAGTGCGCATCGTATGATCGAGAATGTTATCCGGACTTGGCGTCATCGGAGTCGAAGTCGGCGTAGTTGCCATTGGTGGGTACAGGCCAACCGGAGTCATGGAGTACTGACTGACCAAAATGTGAACGAAGATCCCCAAGGTATGGAACGCGGGCAGCGCATGTCCAGCCATCATCAGCGGTATTTTGTAGGTGATGTTGTCAGTCACGGGCGCTGTTTATTATCGTCAGATGCGCTGATGTTAGTTTGAAAGGATTAAAAGGGCGCTTACGAAGGCTCGCCCAATGCACCATGCTCCTGAAAGTTTGAGGAATGGTCTTTGGAAATCCTGTGCTGCCTGAGGAATGAAGGTACATTAGAACATCATCCAGCGGTGCAGAAGTTCCAGTCGGGTATTCTTCGAAAAGGTCTTCTGCCGTCTCCTGGCCAAGCTTCGGGAATATGTCAAAGAGAGGCGGGACTTCGTCAATTTTTAAGCTGTAGGTTGGGTCACTTGTTGCAAGTTCTGAATTAATTTGGTCGACTAGAGTTCCGAGACTTTGATAAGTCGTCAGCAACCTGTGGCAAGATGTGTCCTTCAGAAGTTTGATGATGGCCGCAGCTGTGTTCCGAGGAGACATTGGGTAAGGCTACTTGCTCATCAACGTCAGAAATATGAAGAAGAAGAAAAGACTAGCACTCACAATGCATCCAGCCCTAGTAATACCCAAAGTCACTGCCTGATACAGCAACGAATCCGACAGAGCGACGAATGCCACAACCTCGCGATCTTGCCCATTCCTTCCAGGTCTGAGATAGTGCGCTACTCGATCCGTTGCGCGTCCAAACTCGAGGTGCGAAATCTTGGTGGGCTCTGCATGGCTATCCTGCGAAAAGACATATGCAGTGTGGTGGGGATTGTGCTTCCTATGAAAGTCGATGGCCTCTGGAAGGGTAACGGAGTAGTCGGTGGGGGGATAGAGGCAGTGGGGCCTGTTACCCGGCATAACTAGTGTATATGGCGTCAATTTCAAAAGGACAGTATTATATACCACTCTTCTCTTCTAAAGCTGCAACTGGGATCCCGAGAACCATCTGTCATGTGGAAATGTTGTAAAGAGTATCGTCCGAGCTTTATCGGGGGTACCACCAGGTAGCACGGGTGCCGCAGCCCAGGTTATTAGGGCACTTCTAGAAGCCTGTTTGATGAGATCCGTATCGAGAAAAACGGGCCTGCGTGATGAAAAGGATATTCGAGCTTTTTCAGGTCGTCGGATTTATACATAGTTGAAGAAGGACCCACGTGCAATTTTGCGGAGCCTTCGAGCCCCCCCAGTTCGAGTAACGCTGTGTCGATATGTAAACCCATACTCCATTCTGTCGTAGTGGGAAATACTTCAATGAAACCATCGGGTAGCGATATTATACCGAACTGGGTGCTCTTTAATCATACCATCAAGAGAGCCCGCACCCAGAGGCGTCATCATTCCACGCGACTTATTCGATGGAATGTGTAAGGACTATAAATCGTTGTTTATCCCTTCGTTGCGGAGGCGTATACCCTCTGTGGAGCCTTAGGATATTCACAAAGAGTCTCAACAGCCCGAAACGCCGCTTCCTGGCAAAATCGTTGGGAGATATGGATGGGCAGCGTCGATGACCGCTGAGGCTTTCGACATTCAGTTCTCATGCATTGCATGCTCAGCGTCTCACTTCCTGCATCTATTTTATCTGACCCAAAACTAATTCATTTGGCGCTCTTGGTTGATGGTTATGGCGAGTTAGACCGGGTTAAAGAATTGAAAAAATACAAAAAGGATATCAACGTGCGTTCAAACTGAAGCGATTATGTTAGAGCCTTGCTAATACGTGGTGTAGGATATAATAAGGTCTTCATGACTCCAGGAATGACCCTTTCAAACGGAGTCAAGTCATCCGAGTATAGCACCATTCAGACCGACCCCGCTCAATCTATGTATGATAGCCGTAGGGTACCAGAAGGACCCCGTAGCCGCTGCAGCTGCACAACAAAAACTTCTCGCGTACGTACCTGCATCCCTGCGTGATCTCGCTACCATGGAAAGCGGGACTGGTCTGCTCATTGTTTGTCGCAGCCGAGCAATTTCGGGTTCGAACGATGTCACAAGCTTCTGTGATATCTAATCACGTGTTTACGAACCTTTTGTGACACAGCGCGTTAGCGATTTCGTTTGGCAACAGCTTTTGACTTTTGGCGGTACGCACGTGACATTACCGAATCTGGCTCGACTCCAGTTCAAGCGAGCTGCGAGCTGCGCTGCTTCATTGACGCG
>MU155252.1:0-95899 GCA_015484465.1 Pholiota conissans
ATCTAGAACGCGACCACCCCATCGCTATCTGCGTGAGTATCATCGAGTCCGATGTCTTCTATTTCATACCTTAACATTTTGACTTTTCAGACCGATGACATTCTTCCGTTCCGGACATCGTTGCTCGGAGAATACGCTCTTCTGCTCGCGGCTAAACCATATGGATTGGAGTTGTCAGAAGATCAAGTAAAACGGATCGGGGAAATGAGCCTTGGGGCGAAGTTCAGATAAACCTGAGTAGCGCGATATGTATATTTTATCATTCAGTGCATTTGTTTTATAAATCGGGTGAATGCAAGCAATACGAATTTATATATGTTCCGGTGAAGTTGGACTGCTTTGCAGGTCTTGAGAATACTCACCTCATCATGGATTGGTCGACATGTTCGCGACGCGACTGGAAACGCAGAGAAGTCGGCTCGATATGACACCTTGACACCTGATTTACAATGTTGTATCTCTACAAAAAAAAAAGCGGCAAAATCGTGCAAATCAGCTACATTAACAATAAATCCAACAATATTCTAAATTTAGTCCACTCCTCCGCTTTAATTATGGAACAAGGCTGTGTGAATGCACTGCATGACTCGGACTCATGCATGCTAGCTGGAATCCCATACCGAGTACTTGTCACTCAGTACCCACTACCATCTTTGATAATCTTCGTCGCCTTTCAGACTTGTAAATGGAAGCGACGTCTTCTTCAGGTACGTCGAAGTTACTATCTCCAGTTCAGTGTCGTCGTTTGACGTGGAAAGTGAAAAGACGCTTTAGCTCAGGAATTGGTGCATGCAATGCACAAATTTATCCTGCCTCTTATCCTAACAACCGCTGAACCTATTCCAACGAACGGTGGGTAATCCCCACTCGTTCCTGGACCGACGTAACTTGAAGCTCACCTGTGTCACACCGCTTACTATAGAAGCAAAGCACGTCTCCATTGGTACCAATGCCAAAGGATTTATCAATGCGCTGGAGAAGTTTATATCGAATGTAATATCAACACAGTCAACGGCTAGAAAGGAACATTGTATGGAGGTCACACTGATAAATGGTATTTGAAATAATGCTTCTTCTATAGATTAGATTTCGTGGGCTGAAGAAATCCATAATTGTCAGATATGCGACAAGAACCAGAAATCTCTATTAATGCAGAACAAATCGACAAGGCCCCAGAGCATATAACGGACCCAAAAGCCTTAAAGCCTGCTTGGAGTATGAATACAATGCCGACTCTGTATTCCAAAGGTCTCAGCCCAACGGTTATTCAACATCCTCTTAGCGAAACTGGTCCTTTTGACGTGACCGCTGCTGCCGCCGGCATGCACTTGAGGTCCATCTGGGTCAAACAGTTTCAACGACGCATCATCACGCAGAAAGTCCCTATTCGTCTCGTATGTTTCGAGAAATATGATTCTAAATTGAAAATTCTTCTCTTGGAGAGGAAGGATATACCTGGTTACCTGGTCCAACGGTTGCCTTCAATGGCGCAGTATGGGGAACCGGGAACCCGCCACACAAACGCTGAAACACTTATAAAGTATTCTGTATTGTCGCATAATTGGACAAACACACCTGGTGAACTCACATACAAGGACTGGAATGCAGGCCAAATCGACGCTGAAGACCCGAGATGTCAAAAGTTGATCAACTTCTGCAATACTACATTAGAAGACTACGGATTCTCCTTCGGATGGATTGATACACTCTGTATCAATAAGGAAAGTAGCGCCGAGCTCGACGAATCGATTCGATCTATGTACGCTTGGTATGCAAACGCTGCAGTTTGTATCACGTATCTTGCGGCGACAGATACTATGTCGGGCATGGAATACGACCCTTGGTTCACGCGCGGATGGACATTTCAGGAGCTCGTTGCCTCTCGTCGGATAAAATTCTACAACAGACACTGGAAGCAAATAAATCCCTCATCAACGGACAATAGTGACGACAAGACTGATTTATCGGTCTTGAGCGCCATCCAGCGTGCTACAACGATAACTCCCAAAGAGCTGGTCAACATCCGAGGTGCATCTATCTCTCGTAGAATGCAGTTAGCATCCAAGCGCATCGTAACACGGGAAGAAGATGCAGCTTACTGCCTGATGGGCATCTTTGATGTCAGCATCTCCACGGAATACGGGGAGGGTGTTCATCGCGCATTTTTTCGCCTTGTGAGGGAGATATTCAACTCGACCAAAGATGTTTCCGACATCTTTAATTGGGGAGGCAGTCATCCGCCTTCCTGGACACCGATTACATCCTTATTTCCCGCCAGTCTCCTCAACTACCACTCTTTGAATGCGCAACTACGCCCGTGGCGTCTCATTGAACCACTTATGCTTACCCACTTGGGATTGCGTACCCCCGTGCTACTTATGTCTGCGGCATCGACCACAGAATCGGTGTCAGGTCCGATAGGAGATTACTTCGCGGCCGTCTCCATCGATCTGGGTGAAACGCAAAGCAAAGCTTTATCTGGTTTCGAAATACCTCGAAGTCATCTTATACTACAACAAAGGATTATAGAGCCAGAAAATCCCAAGGTCGGTTTTCTGGGAATTCGACAGATAACGTGGGGGTTTGGGACACTGAATGTCGAAGAACACGACGAAAACAGTATCCGGATCCCGAAGACATGTTTTGCAGTCCTGCTCGAACAGCGCGGCAAGGGTGTGGAACCGCCTCCGTCGGTAATATACACCAAAATATACACGAAAGAACCTATCTTTTTCAATTTGGAGAAAACCGGACACGGCCAGGAGGATAATGGGGGCGATGGGTACTATGTGGTGAAAACGGAGGAGCTCGCGCACCACGGAATGGAACTAGGCACATTGTATTTATGAATACACCCAAAGTTTTGGTTTCAACCTGTGCAACGGCGTGCCAATTAAGTAACTGCGTTGACGAAGCTGCATAGGAACCAGGGCGCAATGATAGGGTGCGACACTGCTATGCTGCCTTATTATCAATGGTCCCAGAGTAGCGATAGTTATTACAGAGTCGATAAGAATCTGCATCTTTTGTAAGGTTGCGGGCCAAATGGATATGAGGTTTCTGGCGTCGCATTGGTTTCTGGCGTCGCGTGGAACTAGAGTTCAATGGTTTCCTTATGTTTGAACTTTCGACCCGCTCGCTCAGCCGCCCGGAATCTGAACTGATTCCCATATAGCTCGAATTCAATATGAGGGATATCTAAGACCGTTTCCAGAGGTTTCGTTGACGGTCCAGCGGCTTCGGGGGAGGGTATCAGCAATGGCGTGTTTACATTGTGGGTTGGTGGAAGCGTTGAATAAAGGGGTACACTGAATTTGAAAACGGCGTTCGCTTTCGGAAGGACTGCAAGATATCAGCGTCGAGAAATTTATGCGAGAAGCGAAGGATAAAGGACTTACGTTTCAGCTTGTTATCCCGAGTCACTACTTTGAAGGCGTTTTCAGTCTCGTGGATTACGATCCCTGAGAGTCCAACAATGCATGGATTCTTATTTTTCGAGACTAACGAGGAGGTTAATGAAAATATCGCGTCGCAAGTAAGATGACGACATACCGGTCATAATGGACCCATGAAAGTCGGCCTTGAGGAGCTTGGGATGCATTCCCGATGAATTAGGCATCGACTTGGTTGCAGCTTCCATAGATGGTGTCTGACTAGGCCTAGGAGGAAGACACAACAGTTCGGACATGTACCCCATCCACAAACCATGAAGAGGGAGGAAAAGATCGAATCTACACGATAATTAGACGCAGCTACCATGAGATCGGACGAAGAAAGATACGCACTTGGCCTGGGCCTTATCAAATTTCCAGATTTCCTTCTCCCTCGCCTCTTTCTTGCCTATGATTCCCAACTTTTTCCGTTCACGCTCCTTTTTTTTCGTCGCCCGTTTCGCCTCGAGCTCTTTCTTCGCGCGACTATCTCGAACAGGGTTCTCTAGGAGAATCTGGCGACCTTTTACGCGCGTATTATACATCCCCATTGGGTCGGACGAGAGCGAGAGATTGGAAGAGACGTATGTGGGGGTGAAAGGAGCTGAACTGCTGAATATAAAGCGTTCTTCCTGGATCGGGCATGTGAGCTTGGTTGATTTTGCATAGGTAAGTCAAATTTTACCGTTCTAGAAGGTAGTCGCACGTACAAGTCGAGCGCTTTTGTGGGTTGCGCTTTCGTACCCTCCATAGTTGATCGTGACAGTCGGGGATAATAAACGTTTGGAATGGTGTCGGTTCGGAGTTTGAGCTTGGATATTTCAATCGGAGTTCTAACATTTTAGACGGCACCATCATTGAAGTTAGCGGTCACTCAGACCTTTCCACCGTCTCATCTCAAGTGGAACCGCCGCGCATCGGCTCTATCTTGCGAACTTCTCCAATTGAATCAAGACGAACTACTCCTTCGAACGAGCTTACCATTTATTCAAGCGCAATTCACGATGAAGCATAGTCAAAAGAAGCGAGGTTATTCTACACTCTTGGGAGAGGAAGATAAAGATACTCTTGAATCGGATGCACCTGCCGAACAAGTGTCTGGCTTGGATGAGCATCGAATACTGGATATGCAGCACTGTGACGTGTACTATATGCCAGCGTTTATTTCTGAAGACGTTGCAGATAACTGGTTCACCGCACTTCTGGAACTGGACAGCTGTAAACTTTATCCTGTTCTGAGCTTGACGAACGCTAATTCAGGGCTTGGGTAGGGTACCAACCGAAGCTGAAGATGTATGGCCGCGAGATACCACAGTCCAGGAAAATCGCCGGTCTGCAGAATATTTTTGAATGATATTCGGCGTTGATTAACATGATGCGACAGCTTATGCAACTGACCCAAAGATGACTCTGAGATACAGCGGACAGACCGTTGACATGAAGTACCAATACCCGCCTGTTCTGAAAGAGATTCAGGATCGTGTGGAAGACCAACTTGGCGTCAAATTCAATCACGTCTTGCTGAATCTCTACGAGGATGGTTCGGTGTATATCGGAAACCATCGAGACAATCTCGAGAACAAGTAACGCCATGCTTTGAGCTTGCAAAGACAAAATATCTGATACTTTTCACAGGGTCATCGCAAGTGTCTCTTTAGGAGCTCCCAGAACCTTCATCATGACCCGCGATAAACGATCAAAAATGGGACGGGCACCCCCAACGGCATCCAACGAGTCTTTACCCACTTCAGCCCCGTCTCAATCGCAGAAGAGGCGAAAAGTTTCGGATGAATCAGCTCATATCGACGATATTGAGGATAGAGCATCGACAAGCACCCCCGTCGAACGCAAAAGCTGGATACTTCAGCCAGGGTCTTTAGTTGTGATGCAAGGGGACACACAGAGATATTGGAAACACGAAATACCGAGGTGCTTATCAGCCTCAATTATACTTTTTTGTTCACTGATCATGATTTTTCAGGGAACCTAAGGTGAAGGAGCCAAGAATCAGCTTGACTTTCCGCCAATTGATAGTTTAAACCGTTATCAACTCTGCTGGTTAGTATACTTTCCAATCCGTCATTTCATTGAGAGAACTTCTATCAAGCGCTCATTATTAGCGCTCAATATTCAATGCCCCTAAGCTTGCATCCAATCATGCACCGCCAATCGGTCTCCTGACGGTTTCTAAGCAACGTCCGGCCTCGTTTTATCCAAAACAGGGCCATGAGAAAATGATGAGACCGAAAGACCGTCCAAGAGGCGGTTGGCTGCGAAAAAAAGCTGTGCATTGGTGATCATATAAGAAGGCAGCGAGCGCTGATGCAGCCTCATTCCACTTGTTCGCTGGCTCGACAAGTTTAACCACCTCGAAAGTTCTCCCTCACCTTTCTACGACCATTACGACCTTAACGACTCGTATCATGTCGGCACGGGCTGTGCCCTCGCCGAGGCCACGCCAGCCCTATTCGCCGCGGTGTCCTTCACCCTTAGGTCTTCCTCCCATGGGATTCCCGCCGCTGGCGCCGCATGTCGCATTCCAAAGCCCTTCGTACCCCATTACCCCGGAGAGGCCTGTGCAACCGAAAGGTCCCTCCGAAACACGAGTCCCTTTTCCTCCAGAGGCGCATCGACCGCTGGCCGGCTCGCAGCGCCGGAGGTCCCAGCCCCCCGCACCCTTGAAACTCGATGATCAGCACCATCCGCCAACACGCATACAGTATCCGGAGACAGCGCAGCCCCGCGCGATGCACGAGATGTCCGAGCGTCGTTCGGCCTCGAGTCCGACGCCCAGCGATACTTCGAGCCTGAGTCTCTACAGCGCGGAAAGCGTGCACAAGAATTTCCCGGTCGAAGTTAACAATCACAGTCAGGAGCAGGGAGACGCAGAGGAGAAACCACCGAGTTGGTTCTGCGGGTGCATCAGTACGTGTTTGATTTATTGATTTTTGCGTAATGACGCCTCGTGTGTAATGATAATTGGGTTACATTAGATTTCAGAGCGCTTTTCGGCGGCTCGAAGTCCAAGCAGAATAAGATCCTTGCTCCTCCTGCACCCACAGTATCTCCAGTGCCGCAAATGGTGCAAACACGACGTCGACCGACTCCGCTTAATCTATGATCTACAATTCGATTTTATCAACGACACGAGGCTGGGGGAGGTGGTTAGAGTTGACGTATATATCGTTTGCTTGTAGGCGATCAGAGGACATGATCAAATCCCTGTTTGTGACGTTTACCACTTTGTCTAGCTGCTCAAATGCAATAGAACAATATTTCGACTCTTCACCTGTCTCACCTGCTTCGACGGACAGTGACGGCTTTTGTGCTAGCCATGTGCTAAGCGAAATGAATAATATCTTCAGCTAGCGGCATTTCCATAGGGCACATCATGTTGATGGTATTCGTCAAGGTGCATATTCACGAAGTACAGGATATAAATTTTCATAGGTATGCACTGATGCAAACTGTATTGTCATCCAAAACAACGGCCTTGTCTCGAGTAATACGAACGCTCTCTGACTAGACAGGGGCAGTCACTAGGTTAAAAGACAGCAAAATAGGTGCCTCTGTATCGACCTTATATCGAGATTTAAGTGTGTGTCTGGATAGCAGGTCCTTCACTGTGCTCTTTGGACTACTCCATTCCGCATAACGATTGAAATTGTATCCCGGAATACAGAATAGAAAGGCAAGACAGTTCATTGGAACCGTTATAGTTGTAAGCGACTCGTGAAAGCCGAAGACCCCGAAGCAAAAAGCGCTATTGCGAAATACAGAAGTACTAAAGGTTTTTACGAGGCGTACGGTGATAGGACTCGGCACGAAACATGGATTTGGACGAGACTCGAGTTCGTGCGGCGGTATCATGGAGGCAGTCGTTGGTGGAACTGCCGAGCTAGGTCGGACTTTAGCGTACATGACCAACAACTTGACCTCCAATCCAATATGGGTGAGGATAATGGGTTTTTCTGGGATGATACTCGATAACTCCATGCCAGAGTGACGATGAAGGTAGTTCTCCGGACTAGATGGTAAGATGCGGGAGGCATGGACCATTTTCGAACAAGGTGTGCCGGCCCAATTCAGAATGTCCAAAGGGTTGTTGAACGAACTGAGAATAGCCTCGAGGAGGCGGAAGAAGGCGCGGTCTGTCCCCTCTCCATAGGCGATGGAGAAACTCACGTTGAAAACTCCCATGAGAGAATAAGCCCGGTCTTCGCCTCGGGTAGTGGATCGTTTTGCTGCCCATATCATTCTGGAGGCGATCCCTTGATCAACTCCCGGCTCGAAGCTAAGTAATTGCTTGGGTTCAATTCCAGTAGCTTTGTGGATTATCTGGAGAATGTCCATTTGATCGCTCTTGATATTCGGTGATGGTGGGGAAGCTTTCTCGTTCAGTAGAGCCGTCAGGTCCTTCCATGTCTTGTTGTAGAATTTGAGTTTGCTGGGAGCCAGTAGTTCCTGCAGAGTCCAGCCTCGCGTGAACCAACGATCAAGATGCATATCTGCCAGAGAGGTGGTATGGGATAGGTAGACTATGCAGACATAGGAGTTTTTATACCAGCGATACATCGAGCGTATAGACTCCTCAAGCTCGGAGGTGCTGTCCTTGTTGATACAGATCGTGTCCATCCAGGCGAACGATACACCGTGTTTGTCTCTGGCAATTTTACAGAATCCTTCCAGTTTCCTGTAAGCCGATCGTCTCCCAGACTGAATAGAATGCCATTTTTGAGGATTCTTCGCGTCTTCGTAGACGACTTCAGGCTTTTTCTGCAACCACGTATGGGATAAAATAGCATATCGCGCATGCATCCGAACCAGTTTACGAATTCGGTGAGCCCAATCTGCAGATCTATGAATCTCTATACCTCCTCCATAGTTATCCGGTCCGATACCAAGTAAGTCGTCGAGTTCAGTTTGAGGTTTGACAGCGATTGAGCGCATGATGTGACGAGCGACAGTATTTCTGTCGATAAGCTTCATTTCGGGCAACGACAGGAGTCGGATCGGCATCTCGTTGAAAACGTATGCTCGGATGTCCTTCTCTAGTACTAATATTCTTCAGGATAAAAAAGATAACAAAGAAGCTCATAAAGAAAAATACCTTCAAAAAGAGGATTACTACTACATTCCTCATCTTCTGACCCATCGGAGCTCATCGTTTCTTCACCACATACGAGTTCTTCGTCATCTTCGATATGGGATATAGAAGGTCCCTCTGAGGGCATGTTTATCAAGGTGCGTTCGGGGTTGAAAAGCTGGGCACATACCTGAAGGCAAGTTCGAAGAGGCCATCGGTGAACATCTCAGGATTTGGTCCTGAATTAGGCGCAAATTGATCGGAAATTGCCTGATACCGTTTGTCAACGGCTTGAGCTTGGTTTAAACATTCAACGTAACCTTCACATTCAACGCTTAGGCTTAAACCTTCAGCGACTGGCGCAGTAACATGACTGGGATTCGAACTACAACGACGAACGTGAAGAAAAACCCACTTCCTTTCAAGACTTTCCCCAGCTGCAATATCACAAGCAAAAATTGCCCGAAAAGATGACAAAAGCATTGCCCAATCATGGTTTCTGTTTTCGCAACATCTCTCTTAGCGATTCCGACTGACCACATCTTGACCAGATGATCAACCAGTACTACAAACGAACACACGCTTTTCATCAAGAAGCCAGCGCGCATGCGTCATGCGTTGTACAGAATACGGGCCTGTGATACGCGACAGTGTTGTGTAGGAGATCCGATTCTATGTTCGCCCCCAGAAATGCTCGCAGAAGGCACATACGACACTTCTTTTCATTCCGGAGTTTATCCCCGTCGCACAGAATGACTGCTACCCCACGCTTTACCCCGCATCATGTGAATCATGAAGCGAGGGCTCGACGCAATTATGCGTTTGGAGGCTTGATTCGCGCCATTTGGGGTACTTGAGATTCGTCGGAGGCGGTCGTGAATTCCTGGGCGAGATGCATCCACTTCCTTCTTTCTGGTAGTGAAAAAGAAGCTTGCTGTGGGTCTGTTCTTCATTTTGATACCTCGTCAAGAAGATGTTTAACTTTCCTAGATTCTGAAGATCACTTGCAAAGTCTATCATCCGTCCCACCGTTCCAAAATTAAACGTCAAGTTCAAACGTTCACCGGCCTCCGAGCACGTCCTTCTCGTATCCTCTTTTCACAAGGTCCTAGATCTGTGATCTCGTACCCCAACAGAAAAGTGACATTTTCACGTCGAAATTCTCTTGATACTTGCACGGATTTTTCTAGACGGTCCTCCTCCTCCTCCCTTCAGACAATGTCAATAACCACTTGACGTCTCTCGCCTCTCCTCCTTCTCACACATCAAACGAAATGAACGCTGGACCGCTGTACGCAGAGGTCATTTCAGAGTCCCATGATGCGGATACATTTTCACGTTCTTGCATGCTATGAGATAGTTATCACCCACGTCTGGCACTGCGAGGTATGCAAGTCTCACGTATGTAATTTTGTTCTTGTCAGAAGATCGCGAAGTTGACCCAGCGCTTTTGTTTAGCTTTACAAAGAAGCGTTATTGAATACGAAAAATAAGAATTTTATGGTAACCATCAGCTCGACGACCATTCACGATCATCAAAGGCGACCACTCGAAGTCTGATACTACTACAAGAAGTTCTTCAAGGAATAACTCCGAACCAAACTATCTAAACTTTTTGTTCCGCTCTCAGCAAGTGCAAAAAACCCGCTAATCTAACAATCGATCTGTCAGTCAAAACACTCCGTCCAGCGTTCCATCTCCCCGCAACAAAATTGACAATCCCACCTCATTCTTGCATCGGCTGACACCTTCCTGCGGGGCGTCCATAAACCACATCACACCATGCTTCTCGTCGCTTTGGGGATACCATACATACCTCGGAGGTGCGTCAAATCGCATGGGCGGCCGGACAAGGGGGCCAGCTGACCTGCTTACCTTTTTTATTCTCATTTTCGCGCTCTTTAGGGTGAAATCAGAACTATGCGCGGTTGACAGGTCTTGAGAACGCGTCCGCGTGGATGCCTCTCTTTTTGTTTTTTAGGTTTTTGCATTCTCTTTGGAGAGCCCCCCGCGCTATAGAGAGAACGTTTGTTGTTTGGTTCAGTCGCTTTTTGGGAGAGCTCAAGCGTCGGAAGTTTGATTTTCGGGGGGCTGAATATCTGACGCCAGAAGGCGTAATTGAGTCCCGAGGTCCATTCATTTCTTTCGCGGGTCGGGTTTGAGAGGAAAAAGAAACGCGTAGGTTTTCGCAATGGATCATTCTCCACCTGCATCATCATCCCTGCCCTGACGCGCGTTCGAGCGAGGCATATGATTCTCCATGATCCATCCCCACCTTCTCCTTCTTCCTTTTTCGTCGCGCGGTATTGCGTATGGATATGAGAGCAATACAGAGTATATAAACCCCCTTTGATTCAAGAACCCATTCCCCATCGCAAGAAGCCTTAGCCGTCTCGCAGCGCCCACCCCAAGTAGCTCAACATGCAATTCAAATCCGCCATCGTCTTCTTCCTCTCCGTCGCCTCCGTCAGCCTCGCGTCTGTCCCCGCGAAGCGCTCGGTCAGCACCGTGCTCGCGGATGTTTCAACTATCAGCAGCAAGGTCTCGACCTTGGACAGCTTGATCAATGCGTACCCCGCTACGGGTGGAACGCTCGCTGGTGCTCTTGTTCGTGGCTTTCGTTCTTCTGAACTCACTCCTTGGATTTTGTTGACCTTCTATTTATTTATTTTTGGATCAGGCTATTCACAATGCCGCTGCGAGCACCACTACTGGATTGATCCCCGCGCTCGCTACTGGCACGTCTGATGTTACCGTATGTTTTTTCTCTCTCCTACTGTTATTCGTTAAGCAAGCTAATTTAAATTATTTGCAAGTCCACCGGTCCCGTCGGCGATGCTGACGGTGCGACCATCCTCAGCGCCGTGCAGGCCTTCGAGCCCACCATCCTCGACGCGCTCACCGGCATCGTCGCCAAGAAGCCTTCTTTCGTCGGTGCGTATTCCCCCTCTTTGGGGGGTATATCTATACTTACGACGATATACTTTACATAGCCCTCCCCCTCGGCGGCGTCCCCGCGCTCATCCTCCAGGACTTGACGAACCTCAAGGCTGGCACGGCTGCGTTCTCGAATGCGCTCATTGCTAATGCTCCTGTGCGTTGTTATTCCATGCCCTCCCTGCTTTTTTTAATAGACGCTGATGTGATGTTATGTGCTATAGGCCTCCACCACCGCCTCCGCCACCACCCTCCGCGACACCATCCTCGCTGCATTCGATACCGCCATCGCTGCTTACTCTTGAATGGCTCGTCGCGTCGAGAGCGAACGCTGGGCCGGGTCAGTAATGCAGGATTTTAGGTTTCTAGCAGGCTTGGTCATATTGTCTGCTTGAATTTTGGAGATATTATGATTGCGGTTCTGGTATTTTCTCTTTTGTCTTTTTGTTTTGGATGGCGAAAGGGAGGGAAAAAGAGAAACGAGGAATTATTGTATACTTTTCGATTGAAAAAATGAATGGATGAATCTGAAATGGGCTATCCTTCGCCGCTGAGAGTGTGAATTTGTATAAAATTGAATCATCGGGTATGGTGTAACGGCTAACATTGCCGCCTCTCATATTGTAGTATCTCAGTAGTAAGATCCGCGGCAGCTCGGGGTTCGATTCCCCGTACCCGAACTTTTTGTATTCCTTTATCAGTCCTCGACCGTCGACGTCGAATGCGACCTTAACTTCTAACTTCTAAGCTACTGTTCTAAGCCTCAAGATGAATTTTCTGTCCGACCAATCCTGTTTCTCTTAAACCTGAAAAAATGAATCTTACGATATTATTGCGCAGGGCCAATTGAACGAGAGCTGGATTACAGATTTTTTTTGGAAGGATTGGACAAGGTCTTTCAATTTCCTCGACTAAGTTCGATGGGATTTGATGTTGGAATTGGTTTTGCTCCCTCTCTATAGTAATCCACTTATTCATATTGAAAAAAATTATAACGAACTTTGAACGTTTGAACTTTGAAGCAACGTCAGTCTGCACTTCGTCGTCTTGACTAGGTACGTTGAAATGCTTTAACTCGTCGCTCGGTCGAGCACACATTTGACTAGAGGCTCCCTCTGAGTTGACACGTGTTCGCATTACCCGTACGATGCCGACCTCCACAGGTTGTTGGCCGTTTCAAGTCCCGTCTGAATTTGGTCTGAATCTACCACTTCTAATGTTCGCTATACTGCAATTGTCGATCCGTGCGGTTATCAAGACATTGTCACTGCCTACCTTGCCTTCTAATTCCGACCTTACCACGAAATGACATCACCCAGACGCTCACTCACACTCCAAGATCACTTGTAGGAAACAAATCTAGGTCCCCGTCTTGACAAGTGGAGCGTCATGATCGTCGCCCGTAAAGTACATAGAAAGCGTGCTCGATCCAGGGCACCTACATACAATGGATACCTTCCGCGACTTTCTACGACGTTCCAAGCAGCGGATAGGATGCCTGCAGGGGAGGGGAGACTTGTCCAGCAGGCGATGACGTCGGTCAGGCTGATGATCTGTGCGTGCTATATGGGGCGATTTCTGGCTGACTTTTGCCCAACCCACCTCTCTGTCCGTGAACACCATCGCCACTGGCGCGGAAGCGTTTGAACTGTGCGCAGAGTTCAGCGTGGATCTGCAGCCACATCGTACTACATCGATTCGATTTATTCGTCGTTGTTTTTGCTGGGGTGAGTTGTTGGTTTTGCATTGCAATCGATTATTATCGCTGACAAGTGATTGCGCGCACTAGCCCCTGTACAGTTCCGACCATATGGCCACCTCCGCCGCATCGTCCTCCGTGGACACTTCCGCATCGACATCGGCGCATGCCGCACCCCTTTCGCCGTCTTCCTCGGCGACGGCGCACCACCAACACCCACACCACAAGCCGCATCGCGTCCTTCTTCTCCTCGACATCCAGGTCGCCATGCTCGAGCCGCCCCCGATAGGCGTTCCCGCCTCCGCATCGGTGCGCACACACCTCGCCCAGATCCTCACCCAGGCCCGCTCTGCCCGCCCCTCGCCGCTCATCGTGCACGTGCGGAACAGCGGCGACACAGGCGACGCCGACGAGCCCAACACGCCCGGATGGGAGCTTATCTTCGCGCCCCTAGCAGGCGAAGTCGTCGTCGACAAGCGCAAGAACAACGCCTTCGCCGGCACAGACCTGGCCGACGTCGTCCCGCCCACCGCGGAGATCGTCGTCGCGGGCTTCCAGACGGACTACAGCATACGCGCGACGTGTAGCAGTGCGCTTTCGAGAGGGAATGAGGTGCTGTTGATTAAGGGCGCGCATGCGACATATGATAGGATTGAGGTGCTGCATGGCGGCGGGGTGACGCCCGCATGGCGCATCGAGGCGGAAATTGAGGCGGAGCTCGAGGAGGCGGGTGTGCATTTGTTGGAGATGAAGGATCTTCCTGGCATTTTCATGGATCGGTAGGAATGGGGGATGGTGGTGGTGGTTCGGAGGGTAGACTCGTCTCACATTTTGTTTTGCACTGCTGGTACTATGTTTTCTGTACACACTTTTTTCATGGCAATTTCATTTCTGGGTATCTCTTTTATGCATCTCGGCGTAATACATATACTTGCTCTACATAGCAGTTTCGAAGTCTCATGAGACGAGCACGCTGCGTCGGGGGAATCTCTGAAAGACGGCGAAATCCAATGAACGTCAAGCAGAACAAAAACTGTCTACGAAGTAATATACTTAGAGTCAATATCCGAAGCACCATCGGAAAGTAATCCAAAATTTCGGGTACGGGGAATCGAACCCCGAGCTGCCGCGAATCTACTCATTATGTCCTTTTCTATGAGAGGCGGCAATGTTAGCCGTTACACTATACCCGATATACAATTTCATTCTTGACGCGGACCATAACCGAGAAATGGTATTCTGATTCAGAAGCTACAACAACGAAGCGGGCTCGGCGGCGGCATGGGTGAGCCGGAGCGCTTATTGGGCGCTTATTCTTGTCGGGGCTTTATGATGGTGGACGCTCCTCGACCCCAACCACGTCGCACTCCGATAAATCTGTTAACTGCATAATCCGTCTATGCTAGCTGTAGGCTATAGGATGTGCCGAGAGAATGTACAAGTACATATGTAGATCCTACATTGCGGCAACAGTATAAAGAAAAAAAATAGGTTACAGTTCCAAAAAATGTAATCAGAATAACAACCTTGGTTGAACCTTGGGTTCCGAGTCGATGTTCGCCATTCAGATTTGATCAGGAAGAGTATAGACACTCATGCCTATGCTAACGCCCATCGAAGCTAGTCGCGGAAAGACCTTGTCCTCGCCTTGACAAATTTTCCGAGAATCAGCACGCAGCAGCCAGTCCCCGTCGATGTCACCCTTGGTGGTAATGGTTATAAGATTGAGTTTTTTTAAGCTGGGAAAGCGAGACTGGTCAGACAAAACATTGTCGAATAGGTGCATCCCGGTATAGAATTCCTCAGGCGTGATTAGCTCGAATTCAAATCCTGGGATAAGGAGATTATATATTCGGATATGGAGCCGAATTGAAATTTCAATAATGGTTTTTGGAAGCATTGGGCATTTGATGAAAGCGACCATTGTCTCGAGTGCAAGGCGGAGTTCGAGTGTAGTGTCCGCTAACTGCCGTTGGACGTTCGTGAGCGACAGTTTTTCGATGGGGACAATCATGTTATTATGATGTGCTACGTCGGATGGGGGTACAAGAGCTGAAAGTTGTGTTTAAAGTTATTCTGATCAGCAGGACTCTGATGGCATTCAGAGATGAGTAGGTGAGGACTTACAATTCCAGTACCATAATGGTGATGATGAGAGGGTCGGATGAATCTGATACAATTCGATATTCATTTCCTTCAATAATGGCGCGTCACTTGTCAATATTTGCTTCAGTAAGAAGAGTCCGTGTTTCTGGCCGGATATACCAAGGGAAACGAACTCGAGCTTCGGGAAATGAGAGACCGGCATTTGCAATATATCGGGATTCAGAACACTTTCCCACAAAAATCGGTAATAAAAAGAAAAGCTTTGTACCGAGCGGAAGTCGATCAGAGACAGCTGCGAAGAAAGAATTTTCATCGGATTTATGATGGAAAGCGCGTTGGCCGGAAAGTTCAGCTTGTGAACCAGTGTGCAGCTACTAAGTTGGAAACTGTTAAACGTATTGCCATCTTTGCGTGAAAGTATTTCCACAGGAACATCCATAATGTCGTTCAGTTCGAGATGTTCGAGGTGTGTATTGCCTTGTGCTATGGAAATCAATACTGCGGAAACTTTTTCGTCCAATTTGGTCCAAGTCGACACTGGGAAGGCTTCCAAGCCACGGATTGTCATAGACCGCAGATTAGCAGCTGAGTGCACTCTCTGGAGTACCCAAATCAGATTCCTCCGCCATTTCGAAATTGCTCTTCTGAACTGCATCCCGAGTCGTCTCCCAAGGTCTCTGATTTTGGATTTCTGGTTCCTTTTCCAGTCCCAACTGATGATGATCGTCAAGCGGCGGATATACGATACCAGCGGCGGATGGGCCTCCAATATCCTTCGTAATCTGCTAATCGAGCGTTGATGTTTTGGATTGCCGTAGTAGATGTCGATCACTGCAAATAAGTATCTGCAGACAGAATGGTTGAAGCCTTTCGAGACGAGAGCGCAAGAGCGTAGGTGCGTCAGGGCGGCTCTATTGCCTTCAAGTTCTCGTGCGATTTCGTCAACTATGACATCGATGATTTCTTGAGGGATCTCCAGGGTCAGATAGCTGGTTGCGGGAATCGAGGATGAATAGTTGGATGCAATGGAGCGTAAAAAGTGTGCCATAGATGATAGAGGTAGAGTTCAACCACTTTGCTCGCAAACGACGATTACTGAGTTCAACGTGTGAAATGGAAGGCTCGAACGAGGACAAAGCTTGTGATCAATGTCAGATCAACGCGCTCTGAAGCCGCCGTTTTATGTGGGTGTGACATGATTCAAATATTGCAAAGAGGACAACTGATGCGACCTAGGACGATGATCCCTTCACGTTGCCTACTAGCCTCTTCCATCAAACCTCAATTTAATTGTCGGGGTGCATGGGATGTGGGTCAAGCAACATGGGCCGCGAGGACGCGGTCGTTGCTGCCTCCGTGGTAGAGGACCAGGCTTGCGGTATGCTTATAGTAAGTACTTTTGGAGGGTGCGATGGGCGAATACAATTTTACAAGGGCACACAGTAGAGATTCGAGAATATTTAAACCACACATTGTACCAAACTTGTTGAGGAAGTCGACAACTCCGAGTCCCAGAAATTATTATCATAATACGGTCCACGTTTAAACCTATCTACGCACCGTATAGATCAATGGTTATGTCAAATTCGCCCATAGAATAGAGTCGGGGAAATGCATCTGCATTCATACCCTCCGAGTCCAACAAATCAGCGCACCAGGTCCCATCGATTTTACCCTTAATGACAAGGATCGAAACCGTCAGCTTCTCAAGCTTCGGATATCGTAAACGGTCAGACAAGATTTCGTCGAGAGAATTCATCTCTGCTTTGAATTTCTCGAGGGTGATGGCGTCGTCTTCTGGGAGAAGTGTGCCGTCTGCTGTGTATAAAACGACGAACCTTCCTGCCTCGACGAGGATCTGGATTATGATTGTTTGTATGGTGGTCGGAAGCATTGGGTAATTAAAAATTGTGAATGCTGCTTGGAACATGGCCCGAAAATCTGTGCCAGTGTTTACCAGCCGTTGGCTTTGGTTTCGAGTTGATAACTGTTTGATGGCGATGATATCATGATTTGATACTTCAGATGAGCTGGTGAGGGCTGAAGCATAAAATTCATCATTGATCGTTATTAGAAGAATGAGTATGGAATAACGTACAATCCCAGTCCCACGGCGAAGTGTTGCTGTGCGTGTTCATTACAATGCCTAGTTCTTCTAATAGCGGTGCATAGCTAGTCAAAATCCATTTCAGAAAAACGGCGTCTTGCTGCGAGCCATACATGCTCAGGGTAAGGTCTTCAAGTTTGGGAAATCCAGGAAACGGTAACACTGTCAAATCTGGTGCACCAGAGAGATCGTTATTTCTTCCAAAGTAGGGCAAATTCAAATTGAGACTCTGTAGCGATTGGAGTTGTACCAGAGGCGGTTGAGCAGTGATGATTTTAAAAGGATAAATGAGAGATGATTGGGGAGCCGAATCCGTTGGAAGGAATGTACAGTCATCCAACGTGAGGTGAGAGAACGAACTGCCCTTCTGTGGAGTCAATAAGGCGATTGGCAAATCCATGATGTTGCACAATTTCATGGCCTGGAGTTGTGCGCTTGTTTTTGCTATGTTAATCAATGTCGCGGCGACCCCTTTAGAAAACCCTTTCCAACTTGCACAATATTCCATCCGTAAGCCCCTCTCCCGTCCACATATTTCTAGAGTGGTGAGCCTATTCGGTTGAGCAGCGGATATCGTCTGGAGTACCCAGATCAGATTCTTCTGCAATTTCCCATCTTTGCTGAGACCAAGTCGGTCGCCAAGATCAATGAACTTGGATTTTTGATTCTTGTACGATGTCGATATCCGTGACTGATTATCCCTGTTCCCCGGGTGTCGACTATCGGCCACGATTCTCAGCCGACGAAGGTACGATACGAGATTCGGATTGCCCTCTATTAATTCTCGCAATGTCGTGAGTGTCGAGTATGAGCGGCTCCACTTGCAATGTGAAATCTCGTATACTGAAAACAAGAATCTGTATGCAGAATGTCTGAAGGCCCTGGAAACAAGAGCGCAAGCGCGTAGGTGTACCGAACAGTGCTTTATGTCGGCGGAATCCACGATCTCGTCGATAATGGCATCAACAATTTCCTGAGGGACTTCCACTCGTTGAAAGTCGCCGTCAGAACCTGAAGGTGAAGAGTTAAACTCTTTGGGACGTAGGATGTATGCCATGGATATGGATGGTGAAGATAATGGGCAACAGCTTTGCTCTCAAACGGCGAGTGGTGAGATGCTGAGTCGGACGTGGGAAATGGATTCTTGCCGATCAACGCGCTTTCAAGCTCCTAGTTGTGTATGCGGGTCTGAATGACTCGATAATAGTATAATAGGACAGCTGATCATGGCAACTTCTTCCAGCGTGATTGATCAATTGGAGCTGAAACCTCGAAGAAGAGCCTGCAGGTGGACCCGAGTGATAACGATCTCGTCACGCGGAAATAAATAAGCGCCCGTGTGGTGCATCCGTGCAGCAGATCCCTGAAATCCATCGCAGAATTTAATTTACAATGGCTTCGCCTTATCAAATACATGTCTTTTAGATGTATGTTTTATACGCTGTTCTGCAACGCAGACTTTCTTTGGAATGATCGATATACAAAAATATCTACATACAAAATTGCCCTAGTACGATCCTAGTACATGTCCGAGTGGCATAATGAAATATGCACCGCAACCGTTGTTGATGCAAGTCTGGGTAGGATAGCTCCATCTGCGCTGTTGAGTGCAAGAAGCTCGCACCAAGGGGCGTTACAGTCGTCCACTGAGATCAATCGGATCTGGACCTGTTCCAGCTTCGGATAGCGGGCACGGTTGCACAACACAGAATCAAGGGAATTGATCCCAGTAATAAATTCCATTGCCATTTCCTGTGTCTCCTCATAACTGGGTGATGCAGTTCTAAAAAATGTGGCGTAGGTATAGATTTCGATTGTAATTGTGCGGGCGGAGGGTGGCAACATGGGAAAGTTGAAAAACAAGGAGATAATCTGCATTACTGATTTTATTTCAGCAGATAGAAATATTGGCATGTTTGCGGCGCATTCGACAGACAACTCCTCCAAGGTGGCGAGGTGACACTCGGTCCTCGTTGACGTTGCAATAAGAAGGAGTGCTATCAATGCGAGCCATCCATCATCAGCGCTGAGCTTAATCTGAAGATACAAAGGGAAATGACGCACATTCAAATTTAAATAAGTATTTGTGGTCCAACATGATGTGTAATTTCTTCAATAATGGCGCATTGCTTTCAAGAATTTTTCGTAGAATCGTTGCCTCGTACTCGTTCCCACAAGCGAGCGAAGCAAATCTGAGTTCGGAAAATTGGAGAGGTGCTCCTTGCGAACTCGGGCCCCTAGTCACAGTGATAGCTGGAAGAAATAACTCTTGGACGACTAGATGTTGTAAAAATAGAGGTCGAGGCTCGCATGCTTGTCCTTGCAGTAAAGTTTCACTGCTGAAGGAGGAAAACACACAATTTTTAAGCTCAAGGGAGATGATGCTATTTCTGTTGATCCGAGTCAAGATGGAACCAGGTAGCGACCCAATACCCCAAATCCTCAAGGTGCGGAGGTGTGGATGTGATTGTGCAATCGTGAGTAAAATAGTAACGACCTCCTGTGGAAATTCTCTCCAACTCGCGTCGTAGAAATCTCCTCCGGGTGGACCACAAATTTCTAGAGTCGACACCTGCGCGCTAAATAATTTGCGAAGAAACCAAACGAGATTTTTATTTGTTGATCCAAGCTTCATCCACTTCTTCCATAGGACGAGTAATTTGGGTTGTCGTTGATTGTATGAAGCTGCGACGTGGGGTGATATATTATAGTCATAACCGGGATGGCGTATACGATTCGAGACTCTCAAACAATGTATGTGTGAAATTAGCTCGGGGTTGGTTTCCAATGCTTTACGAAGCTTCTTCATGCGTGTTTCTACCCGTTCGTCATAAACAACCTCGATGGACCTAAACAGGCACCTAGATGAAGATGTGTAAAATGCCCTGGAGATGAGAGCGCATTTGTGAAGCTCCTCTTTACGATGTGTCGTTGATTCTGCGACCTGCTCGACTACGATATCGACGAGTTCTTGGGGGATGTCCAAAATGTAGAGACTATCGTCAACGGGAGCCTTGCCGCTTGGATATCGTGTGATTTGCGCCATAGAGAAAGGAGGAAAGTGAGAGTTTAGATTAAGAACACGATAAGCCGCGGTGCGACGACGTGAGAATTGTGCAGTGCAAAGGAAGACCAATCCTAATCTCACGATGAATACGGTCCAGTTCTATGTAACTCTATTGCAGTTCTAACCACGCAGTGAAGTAACCAATGCTATGTATATAATGCGATTTAGTTAGTCTTAATTCCGAAGTATCGCCCGATTTTGTGTTCGGCGGTCCTTTCTGCGTGATTGAGAAAGGACTCCTTATAAGCGCCCACGGGCCGGCCTTTGATCGTGGCGCAACATTATAAGCGCATTTTTATGATCGCACAGTGGTGGGTCGCAGTAATTCTTCTCCTTTATTGTTCCAAAAACATGATCATGCTTTTAAAATAACGAGGCTTATGAAGATTCAATCCGGAGGCGCGACCAACAGCGCGGAAGCCGCTCGGATTTGCCAGGATATAATGTGGCAGCTATGGTGTACCAGGCCTAGTCACCACATAGTTGGACAAAATCTATCCGGGGCCAGAAATTTCCCCAATTTATTAGCTACTTGGCAGAAACGCTCCTTTTGCAATTGTCTATCAAACCTCCAAAGGATTTCTTGATTGGATCAAAACTGAGCGAGTTATATTTTGTGTCTTCCCCGAATTTGGCCACATAAGATTATCAGTCCAAATATGGTAGTAATAGATTAGATAAGGCGTTATCTACGGACCATCTACTGATTAGATAATTAAGCAAAGCATCCAGAACTATTCCCCAGCTGTTGGAAACAGGATTTTTGTCCACCAAATGTACATCTGTGTAAGTTGAAGACAGTATGAAGCTCTTGCTAGTTTAATCACACTAGTTGAAGCACAGCTCTACCATACAATCTAATCTAATCTCGTTTGATCTTCCGATCATGATGCTAAAAATGCCTAATTTTGAACTCTTTAGTGCGCAAAAATGCTTGGTTTGATTATTTGTGCCCAAATTTGCGGTGGCCCAAAATATTTTTTTTTTTGGCCGCCAATTTGGCCACTGTCCAAACGTGTGCTGACTAGGCCTGGTGCACCATAGGTAATCCGCGTCTGTCTCGACCAATATGGGCAGCTCGAGGTGATAATGGATGGACTATAGAGCGATTTCTAATCAGATTCAATGGCTGATGAACTGTTTGAACTTTGTATACCTTCATCACAAACGGGAATCATATGTATTACAAGTGAATCTACAAAAGTACAATATGTACCAGTCCTACTAATATATGTGTCCTTCTATATGATTATCATATTCAGAAAGCGTCGAACAACTCAAGAGGAAAACAAAAACAGAAAGCGGACAAAGCAGGAGAGTAAAATACATCATATACATCAGTTATTGAGGAAGATTTTCTTCTTTTGAGAAACAATGCGAGTTATGATGAAGGGCGTAAAGGATTTCTCTGAAGGATAAGATGGGAATATATCATAGATAAAGCGAGTGAAGTGCCTGACTGAGGAGGGCGTATTGACGCAATTCCCATTGTCAAGGAGGTATGAGGTCGTACTAAAATTGGGATATCAGCAATGTTCATCAGCAAATTTGACTCGGAGAAGTTGACATATATAAATGACGATCACTCACATCGAAGAAAAAAGAAGCGCTGGGGATCGCCGTTATCTTTCAACAACTTTGGTCCTTGCAGATATCATCCCACGTCCCGAGATGAAACAGACCGGGCAGCATTTGCCACACCTTCTCGCGCCCGTCCCGATGCTGCGCCTCTGCCATCGACTGGCACTTGATGCACAGCATGAGGCTCTTCCAATCGGTATATTCCTCGAGGGGATGCGGGCTGATCCGCAGCGTCTCTATATTTTCGAGCTTTAGGCTGCGCGATACGCGGGTCTGGCACTGTTGCGTGCACTGTGGGCTCTGCTTGAAATCGAGCAGGAATCCGTGTGTTTTTTTCTTCTGCATCTCCCATAACCGTTCCTTCCCCGCTAAACATAGGGCCTTGTCCCGCCATGACAAAACGCTGTTCGCTAGAATTTCGTCGACGGATATGTGGGCGCAGAGATAGAAAGCCCATGGCAAGACCTTGGGCAGTACCGTCTCCCTGGCTAAGGGTATGATACGCACTATCTCCGATGGCACGTATTGGATTCCTCGAGTGAGCACCTCATCGCATCCACGCAGCGTCGACGGGAACTTTTCCTGAATGACAGAGATACACTTGTTCCTGAGCTGCTGCATGCTGTACTTCGTGCTGACCCTCAGAATCCCCGCAATAAAAGTGATGAGGGTCGAAAGATTCGTATCCGGTTTGAGCTTATCGAAGTGGCTTGAACTTTTCATAAGCATGAATGATCGTAGCAACACAGAACAAGAGGTGCACTCACAACGCGTCGTAGATCACGCGCATAACATCCACGAAGTCGTTCACCGAGTCGGATAGAATAACAGTGGGGCAGCCATCGTAGAGCTCGACTTTGTTGGGCTGGGGAACGTCCCACATATCGTTGAACACGTCCGAGTGGCGGGCCAGCACCGATTGGTGGACTCGGAACGCGGTCTTCTCGACAATGATCACGACAGAGCCATCTGAGAAGTAGAATTCGGGATGGCGCACAATAGGCATTTCGATAAGCGTCTCAGCAGGCATATCCATAGGCGTTTCGGCAGGCGATTTGGACTTGGTTAGTACGGGTCCATCCATCGGACGCCCCTTCAGAGAGAGAGCCATTGTGGTGGCAAGAGGAAAGGGAGCTTTGGCCCCGGTGCCGCTGGCGCTTGCCTTATCCGGTGTCCGCGTTTTGTTTGTTGAATGTACCAGATTCATCATCAAGCAACTGTATAGGACAAGGAGAATTTATTATGGACGTTGCGCGGCGCGTCTTTCATGGATTTTCATTGCAACTACTATGTGATTGAGGATAATTAAAAGAGTACTTTCAGTGCCACAATTGTCAAGCAAGATTTATCTACTCTGGAACCTTCAATCCAGTTTGCGTCCCATGCCTCGCTTCAATACACTCAATCCAAGCCCGATATTCATTCAACTTTAAATCATAACTAAATTTGAGCGAACCCGCCTTTACATCAGGGCATTGGTCGAAAGACCCAATGCCAACGCAATCACGGACGCGAACCCTGATATAGGAATGTTGTTTTTTTTTTTCGTGTCAATTTAGGTGATATATGAATGTATCTCGTCAACATCATTTTTGCATCATGGAAACTAATTCACCATGCGAACGCTTTTATATCCGCTAGACCTTTCTCGAGCTCACGATGAAGTCGCTGTCTTTGAGGTGGGTATCGAGTACACCGTTAAGGCGCCTGGTCTCCTCGACAAGACCTGACAGTATTCGTCAATTATTTAGGTGTCTAGAGAAATGAAGATGGATGCTCACGATGTCTCGCATGGGGAACATGCGCTGGGGCAGCGTGTATGAAGTGGCTGGCTAAAGTATCCAGTGAGTAGTCGTAGAGTTTCTCGAAGCTTGAGCTTGATTGATGTGCGTACCTTGTCCTTGCAGAAGTTCAATTCCGCCGTGGCTTCTCATCAGTTTGTCCTTCCAGGCCAAGCCCATTGGGAAAAAGATCCGTTGCAACATCTCACTATAAAAATCAGGCGGTTTCTCCTGATCGAACCATAATTGATGACCCTTGTCATAGCGATGTAGAGCAAGATCGCAGCGGTCTCGAAAACAGCGAAATTTTTTCTAGAGTGGTTGGCTAGAACGGGGATGCGGCCGCTTGGGTTGAGTGAGATAAACCATAGCTCCTGATAGCAACCGAGGTGGATAGAGTGAGGATGGTTACTTGAGAGAGAGTTGCCGAGATACCGACTTATTACACGTTCTTAAACAAATTGACTTTGAAGAAGCTTTATACGTTGCATTGTGAACGGACGATAACGACAGGAATAGAAGTTATCTCACTTATTTAACAGAAGGGTCGAGTGCTTTCAGTTCTTCCAGAAGAATAGATACTGAGCGGCCGTCAGGAGTGGCAGCGGTTTAGAGGGTGAGTTTGCGGGAAGACATGGTTTGAGACGCTAGCTTCCTTCGAGCACCTTTGAAAGGATGATGCGGCATCTTTGCGGACTGGAACAGACTTATAGGAAAACCTATGAGCGGAGATAGACTATATTACAGTGTATGCCTCCATAGTTGGTACTGAATTATATCTAGTTGGATAATAGGTTCTGCATTCATGAATATGCATTTGTAGGGAATGAATCTGGACTCACAAAGTACAATTCGGGGCGCCGTAAAATAAAGATAACAACGTGACCAATTCATGCATGCGCCCCATTACTGATCACATATTTCACTACTATTGAGTAGCTGCTGCTGTCGTTGTTGGCGTCGGCGTTGTTGTAGGAGTTGTGGCCACCGGATGCGGATCCTCCTTTGGTTTGTACTCGAATTGCGATCCAACTATGTTTCCTCGGAAGCGTTTACGCATATCTAGCTTTAGAGGTACTTAGATCCCCTCTTTCATAAGTCTGCGCAGAGCGTCACGTACCATGCCCCGCTTGCACTCGAACGTCGCCTTCCGAAGGGATTGGCATTCTTCCGGAAGTTCATCCACGTGGTATTTCAGGCAGTCCGAAGGTTTGCGCCCATCTTTGACGACACAGTCCGAGTATTTGAGACAGTCTTTCAGAGCAAGGATGAGGTTCTGACATGAAGAGGCCATAGCCGATGGTGGGGTGTAGACAAAACATCTGCGTCGCCGTCGCTGATGGCGTTGAACAAATCTTCGGCAATGGCCGGAGTGGGACGAACTCCGATTGAATTCATCCGTTCCGAGTCGTCGGTCGTTTGTTCACCTTGTTCATTCGTTCTGAACTTCATATTTTCTTCCGCTCCGTTGTTACGCGGGCCTCACACCACAATGGGATGGTTCTCAAGCAGCTCAAGTAAAGAGGACACGTCCGCACCTAACCGAGAAAACCGAAAACGCTGCTGGGAGACTAGGGACGCGTACTTCGCATGTCTCGATGGCGCCAATGTTGTAAAGGCGGGCGATGAGGGAAAGGCATGCGCATCAGAGAAGAAGTTGTACGAGGCCAGTTGCGCAAAGAGCTGGGTGCGTTGTTTCATCTTCTATAGTATCAGTTCGCATCAGCTTATGATCTCTGCTTTGCTGTGTAGATTGAATACTTCAACCAGCGCCGCGTAATTGCAGAGGCTCAAAAAGATAGGCTTGCCAGAGCAAATGAGCAGATGCAAGCTGCGAAAAAATAAACCGAAAAGTAATCATTATATCTACCCCACGTATGGCGTCCAGTGACAGATTCGGAGATCCACGAATGCAAACGCGTGTATATCTTCGGTGAATTCGCTGCTCCTTGTGCTGTGTGTCTGTACACGCTAAACGTCCGTTAACACCCGATCTTTCTACTCACAGGGCGATCGTATTCGTATCTATAATTGCATACCCAATAACACACCACTCTTGTCGCACTCTATCTCCCTTCACGAGATTTAAACTGCTTTACTGGGCACCGTTGCGTACACTGTGATGCCCGCCAGTGTCGGAATACTCTTTATACATCCCTGCTAGGGCTCAAAAGTACGCTTTTTCTCATAATCAAACGCATATAACGAGGTCTCTTCGACAATCTTCATCCATCTATCACCTTCCGTTTGGATGATTATCATTAGCAATGAAAGAAGCGCCTTTCAAGTTGAGTTGATCGTACTTCACAGTTTTACCATGAAACACAAACAAGCGCAACAATGCGCAAGTGGGCTTTCGATTCATGTGTACGTTGTGGAGCTCAAGACGAAGGCCGTGTACCTGAAACTCACAGTGTCATGATGCTGCGCTCGACGTGTTGCTATTCCTGACATGATCCAAGAACTTGAGAAGTTGCTCTTTTTCTGTCGCTTTTACTCACTTCCTTTTGCTTTGATGTTGCAGCGTATAATTATCACGCAAAGAAGTGCAGATCGTATGCGTCCACGAACAGGGGCTATTCAAGCAGCACTGATGTGCTCGGCCGCAGAATTGTTCTACTCAATGGGTTCAACATTCATGTGAATCTCCATCGTGAATCGGTAATCAGTGACTATGTTGATATTTGTTCAGTTCAAGGCGGCCAATAACGACCATCATCAGCATACCAGCAGCCGAGCTAGCCGAGGCCGTAGACGCTGTAGCAGCCTGTAGAGACTGTAGCTGGTTTTTTTTGAAATTGTGTCGGCGGTAGCATGCAGTAGCATGTTACTAGTACAAATGGGATTATGATTTGGTGTTCGTCATCGGATGATTCGATCCGGAAAGGAATCAGCAATGATAAGATTTTGAACAGTTTAGATCGGCAATGATAAGGTTTTGAACAGATTTAGTATAGATATGATAAGATTTTGATCAGATTCAGTACAGATATGATAAGACATGAACGAGATAAGATTTAGTCTACTGGTAGCTTAATATTGAATGAAACATCTCCTTACTCGCAAAATTATTCAGATAGAAATTATCATATACTTCCATGCTGTTGTTGCAGTTGACGTCTCGTGGTATCTGTTGACCAAATTGAGGAACCAGCTGTACCTGCTGACGAATACTTGAAAGCAGAAAGATGTCACCCATAGGCGATTGGTTGGCTCTACGGTGACGCTGAACCAAAAACATGTCTATATTAGCAGCAGGTAACAGGAGGTTTGGATCGTTGCTCCGGTTTTGCGGATCAGAGATGAACTTGAATGTGTGGCCATAGAAAAGAAGGGGACCGTCATTCTGCGGTGTGACTGGTTGGAAGATCAGCCGCACTTGCACAACTCCACACACTAGAGAATAAAAATTAGATATGTGTTGAAAATAGACAACGGTTACATACATTCATCTCCGGTTTGTGATGTTCTTTGTCCACCTAAGTGGTCAACCAAAACGGTGTGGGCTCGACCATAAGGCATACCCTCAGCTGGAGGAAGGGCTTGCACAGTCTGTACTGGCACGAGAAGGCGCTCATCTTGGCTGGAACATTGTTGGAGACGCACGTTCTTCCAGACATTGACATGAGTGAATGTCAATGCACAGTTGGCAGGAGATCGCCGTTGGCCACCGCGGTCTGTGTACGTCAACAAAGAAAAGAAGTCGCCTAGTGCCGGGCGGAAGTCCGGTAAGTGAAAGAGTTCCGCAGCTTCATCCACCGGAATATGAGAGAAGTGAGGACGTTGTGTTAGAAGAAATGCCGTGGTGTTGTCAGCAGAAATGTGACTATGTCCCTTAGAGAAGAGAGAGGCATGTCCTCGGGTTGAGAATACACGGCGTTCATTAGGAAGAATATTAGAGATCCATACAGATTCGGGATAGTGAATTGCCATCTCGTGGGCTTCACGATACATCATATTCAACAGAGGTGCCCCGCTATCCTTGAGAATTGTGTAGAGCTGAAAAAAGCGAAGCTTCTCTTCGCGATTGAGGAAGTTGCAGCACTGCGCATGGAAGTCGCGGCGGTTGGACAACCGATATGGACGTTTGGCAAGAACAATGTGGCAACGTTCCGTAATATCACTAGTATGCTGGTAAGGGGCTCCCATTGCACGAATACTTCGGGTAATGTGTTGCATAAGCTCGAGCTTGGGAATCTGGAAGTGCTCCAGAGGTCCATTCTTTCCGGTTCTCGCGCCGATGCGGAGAATAGAATCCTTGTAGAAATGAAACTCCCTGAGGGCTTCCTCGAGGGCGTGAAGGGTATCGTCATAGTGGTAGACATTTTGCGTTTGGAAAATGAAATCAACCAGGGCACGAATAGCGCAAAGAACCCGGACTGGCACACCGCCAGCAGCTACAGCAACAATGAGTGTTTCGAGCTCACGGTGCTCTCTGCCCGTGCATTGCTTGAGGGTTGAGATGCCGTGGGCCCAATGCCGAGCGCCCACTCGAGGCTGGAGTGCCATCAGCCGACGATCAACTTCGTCACCTCCCATGATAACGATAATCCACTTGAGTGGGTGGTCGTAAAAAAATTTATGCAACTGGTGCAATGCGTCGGGTGTCAAAAATAGAGAAGGGTCTGCGTCAGCCCACAATTTCCAGAATGGCTCATGCACTCCGTTTAAGTGAAGAGACTGGCATATCTTGTAGAAATTAAGGAGATCCCATGGGTCTACAGCATCACATGCAGCACGGATTGCAGCAAGCGTAACTTGACGTGTTCGAGGTGGATGAGCATAATCGTCGCCAAATTGAGAAGAGGACGCCGTCGAAATAGGTGAATGTTTCGCAGATGTGCAGGAAATGAGTAATTGTTCGGGGTTATCTGCAATCCATGACACCAGCGGAGTATGCGCAGCATCTAAACCACCCCAAGGATTAGACATAATGGCTGGTGTTTCGGGTTGAGCTGCGACCTTGAGATTTGCAACGACGATATTGACACAGAAATGGTAAAGGCGAGCCGACAGGATGGAGTGGACTTGGGGCGTAACGTCGCGGAATTTGGGAATTGGGAGGTATGCAGCGAGGGCAAAGGCATGGGATGACGCTTTCATACGAACAGCTGCTTCTATATTTGCAATTGAGATGAGGAACGGATGCATTTCCTTTCCACCTGTCCCAAAAGTGAGCGCCGTTTTGTCTGAGGCGCCGATAACCCCAAGGGAAACATGACCATTGGGTATCCTATCCTGATAATGTTTCAATAAACACGCAGTAGATCATAATAACGATACATACCTGTTGATCCCAGGCGACAGACCCAGACATGTACTCTCCAAAAATTTGCTGACCAGACTCGTCATAGGCACGGTATGGGGTCATCTGCAGGCTATTTGCAAAGATGGGATTTGCATATAGGTGGGCAACAATCTCGAGCCCATCTCGCCAGTAGAGAAAAAGAGGGGTTTTAGTTGGATAACCAGGGACAACAATCTCCTGATAACGCCAAGCGGGAATCGGAGGGAGGGAATCGACGTAGGACTTGAGAACACGTGCAGACTTGAAGGATGGAGCGGCCGATTTGACCTTGAAAAATGTGAGCTACAGCCACTGTAGTAGAGAATAATACCACTCACGAAATCGAGGTTGAGAAAGGTATCAATATCCCTCTGCGATAATCCTCCATTGCAGAGCCACGACGCAAGCTCCCATTCCGCCTTGTTAGCGAACGGAAAAAATAAGTGAGTTTGCCTCACAGCCGCATTGCGGTCTGAATCCATTGCTTGTAGTAAATTTGCACCACCCGTCTTTGTCGCTGGCACATTAGGATGAAATACGACACGAGCAGAAGAAGGAAGCCCGGTGAGGCGCATATTGGCGCCCTGTTGCAATGGTTCATTGAGGGAGTGATGTAGTTCTATGTCGACAGGATCCATCTCTTGATCCAATTCAGCGTTTTCGATACCTTCGATGTCTAATCAAGAATCAACAGATGGAACTTATGACAAGAAAATAAATGCTACACACCAACTTCTTCTTCTTCTTCACCATTTTCCAACTCGTTAACAGTTGGATATGCAGGGAATGCATTTCCCGAGACAATTTGATCAAACCATGTAGCACAAGCGTTGCCGGGGACTGAAAGATGGGCATTGCGGTCGTCCATCGTCGCAAAGGTATGTCCGCATGTTGGATTTGGGCAGCTATCGTTGTGTTGGGCAGTGCGAAAAGATTGGAGCCATTGGCCGCACGGTGAATTGCTGTCAAGATGCGATATCATGACGTCGAGGTCGTCTGCGTGTAAGGGTTGGCGACATGTTGGGTTTGGACAAAATTGTGTGGGCAGCGGAGGACCAAGAAAAAAAGGTGGCACTGAAGTGTCAGTTGACATGGTCCTCAAGTTGAGGATAGTAAACATACTCTTGTAGACATTGGCCTTTATATATGCTTGGAAACGCACTACATTTCTGTTCGAAAAAGGTGAGAGAAAACCTCTGTGACCCTTGGTTGATAGCCTTACCTGTGGCATACACTACTCAACCCCGGTGAGTGCAGAGTTTGACAGAAATCCGGTTTGAAGATAAGGACTGCTCCGGTTGAGGAAGAGATAATTCGGATGGAGGGCGAATAATGCGACTGACAACCAGCGATGGCAATCATGGCATTGTGGAGTGCTTATGTCAGCAGGTTTGTTGATGAGCAGTTCGTCCAACGTTGGTTCCCATCCATTACGCTCGCTGCACATTACAGATTCGACAATACTCCTCTACTCTCCTTAGCTTATGCCAGGCTCAAGCGATACCAGCTCCGGTAGCTCTATTGAGCTCTTGCTCACGCCTCCACAAACAGTTCTCGAACTACAATCCTCTCCTTTCAATCATCGACATGAAGATTCCCCTTGTTTTTCCATGTCTCGCCGTGGTCCTTTTCAGATTCATACTTCTCATATTATACGGACGCCGTGCCTATCAAAGGTATCGTCTGCAAAGGTCACTTTGTCAAAACATTGTATTTTAATATTTACTGATTATAAACTCATTTTATGCAGAGAACCAAAAACCCGTTCGTTCGAGATGTCCGCCTCCGCATCTCTGCGGAGCGCTATCGTGCTGAGATGAGGATCGCTATGGCGAAAGAAACCCGAAAATCTCTCGAAGCTGAAGAACAGGGTGCTCAGAATTCAATCGTTGAATCCAACCTTATTCTTCGAATTGTAGATGGCAGTACCAGCTCCCTTGACCCATCAACGGCCCTTCGCCTGGCCAGAGCTGTGCGAGATACGCTTGTCTCCGAAGAGAACGTCGCAAAATTGAAGCTCGAAGAAGCACAATTGCTTCTGCAGAACCTTCACGATGCTGTGGAAGAAGCACACGCACGGGTGAACGAGGCGAACGATCAAGTCGGCGCGCTTCTTCACTACTTCGATTCCAACGGCATCCGAATACCCAAGGATGAGGACGACGCTCTTCAAATCACAAATATAGGTCCAGATGCTCTCACAGCTGCCAATCTGAAGCGTCTTCCTACGTTCAATCTAGGAGGTGATTCAGAAGTCTTTTCTGATGTTGGAGATGAGGACATGGATTTCGGGTACGGGTATTGTAGCGCAGTTTCTGACTAGAAGTTTGTTAGTTTATGTGTTGTATCCGATTACATGTATACGCCAGCCTTCCTGCAATATTTAATGTCCGTTGCCTATTTTCGTTGACTTCAATTCATTCGATCTCAGAAGGCAAAATATAGCCAAATAACCCTTATTCTCTCTCCGTTCGTCACATTCCTAGTCAAATGCGCACACAGTTTTGTATAAAACCCAGACCAAAGACGATGCAGTCAAACTGCAAGAAATATACGCGCAATGTCTGGTACGTCCACTGTTCTTTCTCTTGTAGTTCTTGTTTGACATCACTGTGATATATAGCACAGGAAGGTGGTCATCGACGCTCGGCGCGCGTCCAATCTCAGGCCAACAACAATTCATCTGCAGTTACTGGTAGTAGTGCTTCTGCACCAACAGCCCCAGCCGTGCGAGGGCGTCCAAACCGGAGGAGAGGTCGAGGAAAGGGGGTTGGGAGGGATGCCATTAACACTCAAGATCTTGAAGATCGCCGTGGACCAGTGTTCCAGCCTGAAGAATTCCGCCCAGTCCCTTCCCAGACGGAGCACTTCCATCGTCCCTCTTCCCAGCCAGAGCGCTTCCATCCTCCCCCTTCCCAAACCCCTCAACAATATCAGATTCTTGGACCACCGCCCATTCAACGATTACTACCGTCAAGCGATATTCTTGACAATGTGCGTTCATCAGGTGCTGCGCCAGGGGACGGCTCGAGTGCCTTTGGCGATCAATATCTCCTTCAACCATCCATCGTTCGGTCACAGGTACCAATGAATTTGGCAGTGTGGAGCCAGCTGCCCCTTGCGCATACATCAGCCAGTAGTCAATCTCTTACAGCTATCCCTGTTCCGCCTGCTACAGAGTCGACAAACGAGGATCAGATTAGAGTAAGTATCACCCTACTATTCTCAATGTTGTCGAGCTGATACTACCCTTCTATAGATGGTTGGTCCAATTCGGAATACACAACGTCAGCCATCAAGAAAATCCACTCTCCCATCCCTCAAACATCTCGATCATCACAACCACCTGCAAAATCGTCAAGCCAGTGCATCCTATATGGCGCGAACCGTCTCGACTAGCGAAATTTCTAGCCAACGACTCGGTGGTACATCTATGGACAATGAAGCACGCCGCCGCCCCAGAACATCTGGTTCAAGATCTTCAAGTGTATCGAATGCAAGAGCAAATCAAAAAGTCAATGCGTATCCCGAACCGCAAAAAAAAACACTCGGGTTTGCAAAGGAAGTATTTGTTTCGACCTGTTACGTCGATGGGTATGTTTTCGCTAATAGGAGCTGTCGGTATTGGAGCAAGATTCAGAGAAGTGCCCTTGAAGCGTTGGACCATGCCAACTTTAGCGCAGCTTGTATGTGCTCATATAACTTTAATCATACAATGCTAACCGTGATCTAGGTGGAGATATAGCAATGGCTGACCCAGTTCAGAAGGATGGTACGACCGAACAGGATTTAGTCAATATGGTACACCTTTTTTTTTTTGTCAGCAGGTTAGATTGTTGGGACTTATCTACGTTCAACAGCTTCTTGCGACCATGACCCAGAGAAAGGGGCAAATGAAGACGGATGCCCGAGAGACCGTGAAAAATTTTTATTTACAAGATATCTTTCAAAAATACGCGGACATGCCAGCGGAGTCGCTCAGGAAAGCCATTCAGCAACGGATTTCCGATCTCACCATGGTCAAGCCTGAAGATGACGGGTCCATTGTAGAAGATGATGGCGAGCATCCACACTACATGGCCTTCGTGGATCATGGCAAGGATCTAAATGTGCGTACATATTCAGAGTAATCAAAGAGGCATGCTTACAGAATTTTATTAGGGAAATCCCGGTAGTTTCAATCATCCATGCTGCCGTGAAATACTTGGGCAAAGTTTGTACGGCGGGTCAAATGCTATCGCGCGAAAGTTTCCCCACAAGTTTAATCCTTACTGTGCCGAAATTATTGCACTTGGCTTCACGGTAGTGAGTATCTCCCTTGTTCTACATCTGGAATAAAATAACCTATAAATTATTGTCTAGATCATCGTTTGTTTGCATGAGTGGAAGGACGGTTTTCGTACAAACGTCGACATCACAAACACTCCTTACGAAGACTACTACTATACTATTATCAATGCAATAAAGGATTGCGAGAAGGACCCCTCCCACGGCAATATTCTTCAAGTTCAGTACCGAGAGTGGCCCGATTACGGCGAGTACGTTGAATTGACGCAAGTCTTTCCAATACTTTCTGATTCATTTCCTTTTATTTCACAAAGGAAACTTTTTGGAAAGAAACGGGACATTCAAGATGCCCCATCTGGAAGGCTCGCATCGTCATTCTCAAGATCACTTAGTCAAAACCGTGGCAATGGTATGCATGGTCCAAAATTCTACAGACATACGCTGATTTTTTCTAAATTCCTTCTAGCTTACGTTTCTGAAGCTTCAGGCCCTCTGCCAACGTCGTCATCAGCGAGCGATCATCATGCTCCGTTGCCAAACATCCCATCAACATCATCTGCAGGAGGCTTCCATCTAGCTCAACCAGCCAACGCTCCATCGTTGTTGTCAGCATCAATAGCGAACTATCACATGGCTCCGCTGGCCAATATTCCATCGGCATCATTGTCATCGACAACCTACAGTCTACTGCCTCACAATCCGGCATCTATGCATCCATCCGGTGGTCGAGATCGCGAACCCGAACGACCTGAAGACCTTTCATTATTCAATTTTTCTCCAGCCACAGGTTCCCAGGGTTGGCCAAATGTCCCTCAATATGACAGCCGGTCCTTTCATCACGAACTTCCTTCATACGATGGTATGTCTAATAGTCGGAGTCAGCTGTTCTTTTCTAACTGAAATATTCGCAGATGTAACTATCGGAATGTCATCGAGTCATGTGCAACACCAAGACAACAACACGGATTTTGACAATGGCTTCAATGCTGATGGATCATGGAACTAGTTCATTTGGAAAAGGGTTTTGAGTGACTTTTATTATTACCGCAAGCAAGGTTTGCCTGTCTGGTCCCCCCGTTTCACAGACTTTTATGTTTTTACAATGCATTTCTGTACCCCTGTCTGTACGAGCCTTATCTATATCCGCCCTTATCTATATCTGTTCTCATCTCCATCATCCATCTGATCGACTTTTGAGATAAGATTGCTCGAGATGAGATTGCATTACTGAGAAACGCCAAGCCCAAAATATTATTGGTAGGTATATTTAGATTATTTAGCTGCTAATTTTCAAATTATGAACTTGTCTCTGTAGCAGCGCTTTTGATACCCGGCGGTACAGGCCTACAGAATGCTATGGGGCAACCGCAAACTCACAGATGATCTGCATTGCTTTGGTTGTGGGTCGCGAGGGGTACAATGAGGATGATGCTGGCCGATGCTCACGACGATCAGCGCAACATTGCCTTGCCAATACTGATTACTAATCAGCCATTCAGTTTCGTCATCCCCAACCATGGAACAGAGGCGAGTGGGCATCTCTTGCGCTCTCAGTAGTGTCTGATTTTAGATTTGTGGGTTCATTCATGATCTTTTGTGGGTCAGACACGATTAGAGTGTACTATGTCTGTGGGCTAGAAAGGTGTGCACGAAAACCCATCTAATGATGCTAATGCGTACGAAGTACTTCGCCTTATTGCCATAGATGAAACTGTCCATGTGTTTCCTGTCTAAAATCGTGAGTTCTTCCCACCTTTATAAATTTACCTTAATTACCATTTAAACAACACTCTGGTTAGTGGCATAAATCACGACGCACTATGGCAGCCGCTATCATTCACAGTAACCTTATTTTACGGCGCCTGTCTGCGGTGCATTTTGTCGCCAAGAGGCACACTTTTACCAAATTCCCTTGCTTGTATGGGGCCTCTCTGGCTCCGTCCGGAGTGCTCTTAAGCTCACCGCCCGAGCGCCCACACGAGGATAGTTCGTGTGTTTGCGGATCTGTCCAGTGTTATTTTAGGTGGGTCCTTGTGGATATACGTCGGTCGAAACAAACGTTATGACCTCAAAGCTGATTGCAGCCGCTGCGGTCCCGCTAGACAAGATAGCAGGGTCTGGGAGACACGTTCGCAGATATCATGATTGAGAAACATCTGAATGACTTGTCTAGTCAGTTTGCAACGATAGGATCATGTCCGAAAAGCTAAAGAAAACTAATGAATTCGTATACGAGAACATGGCGCCATTCGTCGAAAAATTTCCATCAGCTGCACACAAATCCTCAAAAAAAGCTTGGTTGCGACAACGATGGCTCGGGTTCCCATTGAGTAAGTCGGAGCCTGGGCATATGTTTAGAACACGGAGACCACTATGCCTTCCAGATTATCCGGCACCACTTCGGCCATACCCACCAACTGATGCGACCTTGAGAAACTCGAGAATTAAAGACCGAAATGCAGGTACGTACAATAGTCTTAACCCCAAGAGAGATGTATGACCAACCTTAATTGCTTAGAGAGCAATTAAAAGACATATTTCCCGAGACTCCTAAGCGTTAGCCGACGATGAGTGCATTCAAATCGAATTAGTGGAGGTTTCAACGCTCACAGCCTCAGGCAAAAACATAGTCCAGTATTCCATTCTCGAGCGCCTACGCCGCTGACAGCTCTCAACTTGAGTCTCCAGAGGCGCGCCACACGTACTCGCTCTTCGTTCGAGACCCACAATCCCAAGCATCATAGTGGGCTGATGGGTCTTGGCCCGGAAAGGCGGTGACAGATTGATGATTACACGATCTTTTTTCGGTGTGTATCATAATCTTGTGGTCAAGTTCGCCGGCTCTAGAGCCCTAACTGATAATTGATATGATTAGTCGCTGGCAATGCTCGCCAAAGTCGGCTGATGATTTGCTGATTTGCGATTGTGGCCTAGGGTTAATCTGGATGTCAGCAAAGGTTGCGTGCCAACTCAATTGTCCTTTTTTTACAGTACCACCGTTCTCGAGATACACACTGGCTTCTGTGGAAACCCGGCGATCGAATCCGTGATCCCACCCGAGTTCGCGGCGAAACTAATTGTTCAAGTCAATTGCACCAGTCCAACATTTATCTTGTCGACGTCACCGCCACATTACATACTTTGCCGTATTTATATAACAAGGCTAGTTGAATAACCGTGTTTCCACCTCTTTTTTCCCCACAGGCCAGCCCTCTTCCTCCTTCTTTGGTCCCCATGCAGCCGCCCTCCAACGGCCTCAGAGGCTACTCGGATTTCTTCGCCTCTGGCTTCCGCGCTGTGACCGCCCGTCGCAGCTCCATCTCCTCTCGTCGCAACTCGACTGATGCATCCATCACCACTGCATCTTCATCCGTGGCATCCTCGCGCTCACGGTTCAGTCAGGCGGGTATTACCCAGCGCCGTGTCAGGCCCTCTTCCATGATCATTCAGCCAACAGCGCCCAAAAACAAGCGCCGCGATACGGACAGCAGACGCTCGTCCTTCGTCTCCTTTTCGTCGCGATTATTCGACCGCATGACATTCTCATATACCGATGAGAATGCGTTCCCGACATCTCGGCGGACGGGCCACACCGGCGCCCGCAGTCGCATATCGCGCCTCTTCGCCTCTGGAGACGACGATTCCCTCCCTGAGGTCTGGGTAACAGCAGGTGGGCCATCCACACCATCTGCTCCCAATGGAAGGTAAGCCCTATTTCCAATTTCCAACTGTTCAGGACCGCAAGTTGTCCAGTATCAGGTTTCCAATCTAATACGCTTGACTGATGCCACAATCCCTTGAATTTGTAGTGCGGCTCTGCATCTCCAGTCCATCGATCCCTTTACATCGTCCCCTGACGCCTGCTCGATGTTCATCGACTTGTCCTCAGACAGCTCTCCCATCGACACACCCAAGCGAGAGTCCTTCCTCTCCCTCACCAACTCGCGGTCTTCGTCCGCTCGCTCCTCCTTCATCTTCACACGGCGCGAGCGTCCGACGTCAATCCACACCATGCCGCTTCCTTCCCGCTCCAGGCGCTCATCGCTGCAATATCCCCAAGTGCACCGAAGCGCCATCGTGCCCTTAAACGCGGCACCAGAAAAATACGATGTCGCCTGGATCACCGAGGAACTCGAAGAACCAAGCGCTGTCGAACCGATCATCGAAGAACAGGAGTGGGATGCGCCTGCGAAAATCGACTGGCACCAATTTCACATCGATATCTTAACCAACGACCCTACCCAGTAATTTCTCCGTACCATATTTTATTCCATAACTTTGATAAATTATCCAAAAGGCATACATAGCTCTTTTCTTTACCCGTTGGTCTCTACCCGATCTCTTCTCGTCCACGTCTTGATGATATGTATATCATAATGTATCCTCTTTATAGAGCCCACCCATCCACTACACTATTGTTGTACTACCACTTCCCACCGCCATATAATAGACTCCACCATCGACGTGTTAGCATTCCCAACCCTATACCCTCCCACCCCTTATTTTCCCTTGTACATATGGGATGGACTTGACGACTTCACATTTATAATGAAAACGGTCATTATTCGCATTCTTATGTCGTAAAGTTCATTACATACAATACAAAAAAGGTCGCAACAAGAATCCATGAAAGCTCCTGGGAAATGAGAACGAAGACAGATGATTACAAGAAACAGGAAAAAAAAAAGACAACAGATGCAAAAGACTGGAGAAAAAATAGAGTATCTCGAAGCAAGAAAAAAAGATTGATACAAAAAATGCAGTACACACATATCATCAACATCAAGTACTATGTCTTCTGCACCTGTCCCTGGTACTTCTTAATCAGATCTTTCAACCGCGCCTGTCCAAATACCAGATCTACAGGCTTGCTAGGCGACGCAGGACGTGGCACCTCCGAAGGTGTTCCCACCAAAGATCCCGTACTGGGTGTCGAGAACACCGCCGGGAGCTTTACAGGCCTCCCATTCCCCTGCGCACTCTTCTGTGGCCCCGAAATCTGTGGCCGTGCCAGAGAAGCAGTCGTCGAAAGCGTCGGTACGGCATGCGAAGACGACACCACTGCGGGGTCGGAGCTCGCTTTGATAACAGGCTTGAGCGCCCTCGCGGCGAACCCGGGGGCCACCTTCGACTGAAGTGGCTGCTCGGACGAATTAGAAGTGGAGAGGTTCGTGGTGGGTGTGGGTTTGCTCAGTGCGAAGGGCTTCGCAAGAGCCGTGGCAGGCCGTTTCTGCACTAATGCCTCCGATGACTTGCGCGAAAGGTTCAGGCCCGATGGCCCTCCGCTGGTTGGGGTCGAGAGGGCGTTTGAAGACACCGACTTTTTCGGTCCTGGACTAGAACGGGATGAAGAAGCTGGTATGGGTCTAGATGGCGACGCGAAAACGGCTCGTGCATCAGGACGTTTCTGTGCGTCCTTTGGTGGTTTGGAAGTTGCATTATCGGAAGTGTTTGGTACTCTCTTCGGTAGAGGAGGCGCAGGAGTCATGACTGCCGCCGAAAATAATTTACGTTCTGTACGGAGAGGTTTCGCGGGTAATGGTGCACTAGTCTTTGTGTCTTCCACACCGTTCGCAGGTTTGGGTATTTCCTTTCCTTTTCCGTTCGCGTTCGAGTTAATAGCCCCAGATGACCACAAATTCGCTACTGCGGTGACCTTACCCCCACGTCCGCCACGCGCTGAGCGGATATCATATTTAACTTCAACGTCAACTGGCTTTTGAGGTGGATATGATATTTGAGTCCGACCTCTCGGAGGCGAGGCGAAAGATGGCTTTGGAGGCAACGATGGCGGTTGTCTAGGAGGATAGATAGAATGTACCCCATTCCTCGGTGGCGACGCGACTGGAGCTTTCGGAGGCGGAAGTGGCGGCGGCAGCGGAGACGTAGCTCGCACTTTAGGAGGCTCAGGCGTCTTGGGCTTGCTTCTCGCTGCAGCTGAGTATGACAGCGGCATGTTTGGCTTAACAGCCGGCATGGTTGGTGTAGGTTTCGCGGATGGTGGCGAGACTCTACGATCTGTTCTGATCGACAAAGGCGGCGCAATTGGCGTGATGGCGAGAGGCGTTTTAGGACCGCGGAAGTCGTACACAGCTGGTGGTGACGATGACCAAATGTCTTGCACTCGTCTAGCCTCCTCGGACACTGAGGTGTCTCTGAGTAGCAGCGGTGGAGGATGAATGGTATTCCGCTTGAGTGTCGCAATGGGTACGAACCCAGAAGAACGAGGATTTGGGGCAGTAGTATCTTTCGTAACCTCTGGCTCTGGTTCGGGCAGTGGTGCAGCCCAGGGATCCTCAGAGCCGAGAGGATTAGGAGGCGAAGAAGATTCGTCATCCTCGAGTTCAAAAGGTGAATGAGGATTTCGAAGAACACTAGGACTCGGAGGAATGATTTGTTCTTGCGGAGGAACATCAGGATGAATACCACCAAGCCATGCAGCGACGCGTCCCTTCGCAGCCGATTTATTACTCGTCCGATCCTTCTTCTTTCCACTCGTCTTCCTTTCTTTGCCCTTTTCGCCCTCTTTATGCTCTCTTTCCTCTTCCATGTCCCTCGTAGGCGTCCCAGCTCTTGCCCTCTCTCGCATATGCATGTGCAAACCACCCCTCGCCTCGCCTCTCCCATCGCTAGACCCACCACCTGACCGCCCTGCCCTATGCGTCCTACCATCAAATTCGCCATCCGATTCATCGCCGGCAAGCCCACCTGCAAGCGTCAGACTAGAGATCGCAGAATCATGAAGCGGTTCTGGGCTTTTCTGCGGTATCAGTATTGAGGCCGTCCTGAGAGGCGATACGGAAGTATCGATAGGCAGCACGTTGCGAACATCCGGGCGTTGATCTTTTGCTATATGTCGTATATCCATTTTGCGGGTGCCGACCTCCGCGAGGAGACGCCGTTCGAGAGCGTCGAGTCCACTTTCGGTCTGCAGCTCATTCTTCTCGGCACGATGGCGCGAAGGCAAAACAGCGAGCAGAGCAGGCGTTGGTGGTGTTTGGTCTGAAGGCAGAGGCGTCGTCTCTGGAACGGCAGTGTCGTTGTTGTCGCTTGCGAAGTATAGATCCGCTCGAGCGCGACCAGGAAGAGGAGTGAGTAGTTTTCCTGATGGCACCGGAGGGCCAGGAAGTGTCTTGTTCATGTTGAGGTCATCTTTCTCCTCCTTCGCTTTGGTAGCGGTGATGCTCAGCAAATCCACCCCTTTCGGCAGATCACAAGAAAGATCCCGACTCTTCCTCCCAACCGCATCCGCCATCTTCTCCAGTTCCTCGACTCGTTCACTCTTCACAGTATCTCCAAGGACCGGATCTCTTGTGAACGAATGCTTCGGAGTAAGTTGTGGTCGTGGAGAGTGAACGATCTGGTCTTCAGGACTAGAAGGGGATATGCCGGCATCGTTGGGCAATAATAATGGAGGTGAAAGAATGTTGGTTGGGCTGAGTTCCCCACCATTAAATGGAGCTGATGCACCTGCCGGGGCGGCCGAATTCAACGAATCTTGCACATGACTCTCGTTCAGCGTTGCCATGGGTGGTACTGCAAGAGGATAACGATGACTTTGAGGCGACACGGAACGGTTTCTTGATGACATCCGTAGATGCTGCGTAACTCTGAATGCACGTTCGCCCTTGCCGGCTTGAGGCTCCATATTCTGAAGGGAAGGCGGACCTTGGCTTTGATGGCTCAGCTGTGGTAAAGGTAACAGAGACGCCGGTTGTAGGGGAGCAGGCAGCCCAGAAATTTCGGTAGGATGCGCTTGAGATGAAGTGACTATGGGTCCAGCACTCGATGGGCGAGGCGGATAGCCTCCATGACCGATAGCACCATTAAGCGGAGGTAATAAGGTTTGTTGGGGTGGGACAAGAGTAGGCGAGGCATAATATGCTTGTGGAGCTCCAAAAAGTTGTACAGGTTGATAATGTTCATGCGTGGCAGGCGATTGAGAAAGGTAAGGGTATCCTAAAGGCGACTGAGGTGGTATCGGCGGTGGCGGTAGCCAGATTTGATTATGAATAGGATCGATGTAAGCCATGGGTAAAGGTGAAGGTGATATTGGGCGAGCCGCATAATAGGGATTATAATCAGGATATGGTGCTGGGTTGGCCATCGGTTCCGAGGGCGTATACTGCTGAGAAAAAGGCCCTGGAGCTTCTTGTGGAGGAGGAAGAGCGCGAGGATGGACGACTTCAACCGGAACATCCAGTATGATGTCTTTGCTGGAGGCGAGCACAAGGGGAAATTTTGACGTCAGGAGTGAATTGGGATAGGAACGGTCAACCCTTACCTGCCCATGCCCATCGTCAGCTTAACTTCTACTTTGCATCTGATCTCAAAAAGAGAGTCGGAGTGGCGTAGTCCATGGCCTCCTTCCAATTCTTCGCCGTCTAAAGTGCCTCCCCTGACCCCTCTGGCATGCTTTGGAACATCAAAAACCAAATTAGCGACGCCTTCTGCTCCTGGGGGTATGATGTACTCTGCTCCGCGGAACGGAACTGTGATCAAGGTATCTGAAATGTGCACTGGTGTCCCTCGATTTTGACCAGTTGAAGAACCCGGTAGGTAGAGTGTTCGGGAGAGTGTCAAGGTTAATCCAGTGTTCTGAATGGGGTGATTAGCGGCTAATTTGGAGCGAGCAAAAAATCTACAACCTTCTTGCCGGAGTGGTTCTTTACTTGAAGTTCAAGATATGCACTTTCGCCTGCTACAATGACACTTCCAACGATTTTGCCTTGCATCCACAGCTTGCCATTCTCCCCAACGACAATTGCCTCGGGGATTTTGCCCATAATTTCTTCATAAGGATAAGCCTCCACGACGTCAATAGGTCGCTTGTCAACCACGAGTCGTCTCTCGTTCTTCCAAAACACGCCTACACTCGCCCTCAGTTCGTAACGAACTTTGGCCAGACCGGGCCCAAATGAAATCGAAGAAGGCGAAGTTGGAGGTATTGGAATGCGAAATAAAAACGTTGAATGACCCCTGCGCGCATGGTAGTAATGCTGGGGTAAAGGAGGATCTCCGGGCATTGGGTGGGCTTGAACAGCATTTGATGGCGGTAAAGTGGGTCCTTGGAAGAGACGACGGCTATGAAGGAACGTTGATGTTGCAGAATGGTCTCTAGATGATAGTTCTACGTAATTCTCTTAGTATATTGTTGACTGTGAAGAAGAAACTCGGCGTACCTTGAATGGCGAACAGTTCAACCATCATAATCCCAATTCCAAGCCCTTTATCCGCTCTACACTCCATCTCCAACTTGCCTGCAACATGCGTTCCGGCGACAAAGGTCGGGTCTGCTAGTGTAATAGATACCTTGACCTTCGAATGGTGTGGTTGGGAGTTCATTGGCTCTGGAAGAGCCTGAGACGCAGCCATAATGCACCTAAATTTGAGATTGTGGTCGTCGTCGAGAAATAGTCCTAGATGGAAGTCATAAATTCCAAGGTTCAGAAAGGTCTTGTTGATTCTCTTACCTGCTACGCGGCTCCGATTTTGTCAGAACAAGGGCGCCCACGATCAAAAATATGAGACAAGAGATAATCTTGACCGCAAATCACGGTGTTTTCGATGCAAGTTGGCCTGCTTGAAGTTGGGAATGGCAAGATACGACATCTTACAGACGTTTTGAGGCCTATTCACAAGCGCGAGGACGCCATTGCGGCGACTGAGGTGGTGGGATAAGGTGAAGAGGCAGACATCCGGAATTGGCAGGTCCAATCAATGTTTTCCCTTTTTCACGCCTCGTGCTCCTGTCTTCTTGACATATCAATCCAAAATGATCCACAATATATGACTGGATCCGTATTCGGTTTCGAGGAGCAGAGTCGAGACCCGGTGACGGGAAGAGGAAAGTAAATGGGAACAGAACAGGAGAAATAAATAAGTACACTCAAAGTTGCGGGAGGGCAGCGAAAATGAAAGTATCATTGGGAGGGATATGAGATACAGTAAGGCACAATGTCGGTGATATACGATACATAAACTGGGAGAGCTACACAGATAGAAGAACGGATATAAATAACAGATAAGTGAAAGGAAGAAAAGAAACACAGAAGCAACATAGAATCACCGCAGAGTCACTAACAAACGAAGCAGAGAAAGAGTCCGTCCCCGTTTCCGGGTGGCCAATCGCCCTCGGCACCGTCGGAAAGGTCTCGACAACAAGGTGATAGCCAGGTTCGTTCAACGTGATCCGCCTTCCCCCTCGTCGACTCTTTCGAAGTGGACAGAAGATCGGCTGGATTTGGCTCTGAGAACGCGGTGCGTGAGGGGGACGCTAACAGCCTGATGGCACATCGCCTCCCAATCGCTATATAATTCATAAAGAAAAATAATACGCCCACGAGGATAAATCGCTCACATATCATTGAACAGAAAAGAGTCTGTGATCTTCGAGACGTGAGGGCTATTCGCAGGGAAATTGTCCAAAATCTTACAGCGAAAGGTTAGCGACAAATTCCTATGAAGGAAATTTCATACCCTAGACAAAAATTGGATAACTTCAGAGGTCAATGTCTGCATATGGTCCTCGCGAGGTTCAATGGGACCATGAACCAGAGACGCGGTGAAGCTCAAGTACTAAAACTCGATGATCATTAGAAAAATAGAGTAGAAGAAAGCAACGAACCTGGCCAGTTAAGATCTGATAATACACCAACGCCATGCGATAATAATCGATGCGGCCGCTATTGACCGCCTCTTCGATGCTTTGTGGGTCTTTAGGCTGAGGGTGTACCGTCTCGTCGTCCACGTTATGGTCGAACACCTTGCAGTAGCTGAAATTCGACAATACAAGGTGGCCGGAGTCGCTGAGGAGCAGGTTTTCTGCGCTGATGCGACGATGGATGACACCATATGCATGGACAGCTTGGATGGCAATAAGCTAGCATATGTCATCGTCAGGAAGCATTGAACGGAAAAGAGGACTTCAAAGGTTCAGAAGCATACCATTTCTGCCAGGTAAAACTTTGCCAATCGAACATCAAGACATCCACCGAGGCTGCGTACATAGTCGGATAGATTTCCTCTAGGATGGAAGTTCTGATTGACAAGATGAATAAAAGGACGCCCAAGTGAGGGAAGAAACGCACCGTCAACACATGAAGCTCTTCCCCATCTACAAGACCATCCAACAATACCGGAAACCAATTACACCCATCGACGCGAACCAAAGCGCGAAGTTCAGCAATGAGCGACTTCCTATCAGGTCCTTTCAGCGCAGCTGTACGCAACACGAGCTTCTTCCTCGTAACCCTGTGTTCCACGACGGAAACCTTGTCGACGCCCATGCGTTTGATCTTCGCCGCGAACTTGTAATCCAGAGCGTGGTATTTGCGAATGTTCTTCGGGCCGTTCTCAAAGTCAACGAACTGTCGAGAAGAAAAAGGAGTGGATGACCGAATGGCGACGGACGTTGCCCGAGAGAGGACGCCTCTTTTCCTCAACCTGTCGATAATCCTGCTATCTCTGCGAATCAATTCAGGAGAGGCGGAATCAGAGAAATTAAAGGCCTGACTTATGCCGTCGAGGAGAAGGAAAGATTCAACGACAACATCAAGAAGTCCGTTCAGCAAGACCAAGAATAAGACGTAGATGACAGTCTCTAAATATCGCCCAGCTGTTTCCTGCAGATATAAAGGAAGGACAGACGTGCAAAATGGTAGAGGAAATACGTATTCCAGCTCGAAAGCGATGTCAGAAATTCCCATCCGAACGTACTTGATCCCAGAGTACAGAAGTATCCGTGTACCATGAAGAGGGAGCATAGAAATCTTGAGGAAGAATATACAATTGTAACAGATTCCATCTGCACAAAGAAGAAGCGTTGTCACTATGGCTTGTGCAGCGAGATCGAAAATCGCCTGAATGTGGTCAGAAGCGATGCAGAAAATGTCGACCACCTGAACCAAGAAACGAACGACTCTACTTTTGATAAAAGTCGTCCAGAGTTTACCGCCCACCAGATCGACCAGGTACTCGTATGTTGAATGTCTCATGGATAAAGAGACATGCTTGATCCCGAGCGAATTGAGCAAAGGGCGTGTTGCATCAAGAACTTCGTAAAGCCCGAGCATGAAGACGTATTGCATCCAACGAACGCCAAGGACCAGTGAAACAAGGACCCATTGTACTGCGAAAGCCACGGGGGATCGACTATATCCATGCAGCGTTCCGTCCGAATTGGAAGCAAAATGTAGGACTGATTCGTATGCTTCGACTACCGTCACCGACCCGATGATGACGAAGAACAAGGGATCCGAAATCAGATCGCAGAGTAATTTGACGAAGGATAATATGATAAGACTCGCCGAGATAGTAGTCTTAATACCGGACGAAATTCTCTTGCCAAAGAAGTAGCCCAGGAGCGAGGCGCTAAGGCCAAACGCGATCACTGGGACTACGATGACAATGTCCGAAAAGGAGAATCCTGAAAAATCGCCTATAGAAATTTGCACCGAAGTATTATTACGAAGTTGGCATTCGTTGGCGATATGAGTGAAGTCCTGAAGAAAAGAGTCGGGTGGTTGGGCACCTGATCTATGCAGGTGCATGCAATCGTTTGAGAAAACTTCAGCTCATCGCAAAGGAAGCACTCACTTTGATGATCCAGAGAGATCCTTGTAGCAAAAGAGGGTGGCGTTTCGGTATTTAAGATTGACTGAGGGCGTTATAGGGGGTGGACAGCGAACGCGAAGATAGAAAGTAGGATTGAGGGCGGCGAGATTGAATCTAGACGAGGATGTACTTTCCGTGGGATAGACACAATGTTCTGTTGACTGAGTCGACAAGGCCTCCATGCGAACAGTGGCAGAGGGGTGAACGATGTTGGCTCCACTTTCCTTACTCTGCATCTGACCCCCGAAAGACGCAGCAGGCAAAGCTAAAAGGCGAGTATGCATAGATTCAGCGCGGAGAGAGATCGACGAAAGGGCTTCAGGATGCGCCTTGAGTCCCAGCCCGAATCCTACGAGCAGTCCAAGGACGACAGTTCTAAAAGGAGCCTCGAATTTGAAGAGGAGCTGCGATAACTCCCGCATAGTGAGGGTCGTTCACCGGAGGATTCCGGCCAGTCTCTGTTCGGACAGTTAGAGAATATGACTCAACAAGTGGAGAATGCGTGGGTTTGCCTTTGGCGGCTGTGTTCTGGCGATGATTGAACTTGAAGGTCTGGGAGAAAATGCGATCGCACCTACTGCATTTAAAGGGGAGGGCGGTTTCGATCGATCCTCCTCGAATCTCGTCTCCTGATCTATCCTGACTACGAAGGGGCTTCACGACGTCTTGACGATGAAGTTCCAGTCCGATTCTCAATCTCGAGAGACATAATTGCGGCGAAAATCGGGAACTTTCACGCATACATCCCAGCCGTTTCAAAAAGTATGCGCTTGTTTGGACTCCCAGAAGCAGTGGTGTTATTTGGAAGTCCTGTGTTCGAAAGACATGGCCGACGGTCAAGTAGACCACAGGAAAGCGGAATGTTGTATTTCGAACATAAATAGCAGCTATCTGCAAAGAAACGACGATTATCAAAAATCGAATATACCACTTTGATGGGAGGATAGAGCATACAGTCGCATCGAAGACAAAAGTAATTTCAGTCAGGATCTGGACGTAGCAGAAATGCGTTCGGGAAAGCAGTTTCGTGGTCAGAACTAAGTTCATGAACAAGTTCCTTTACCATGATTTGATGCCTTTATAGATGTTTGCCCAGTGCCACAAATTCATGGTCGCCTTGTCCTATTGCCAGATCGATGCAAAAGGTGTTTTATGAGAACAATAATTCGATGGTATGATGGCATTAATAAGAAGCAGCTACTGTATGTACTTAACACTCCGTGTGGTGCTCGATTTCGTTGAAAAGAATTAGTACCAATACGAGCTTCAAGAGCAGGTATAAATATATGCGACAATCCAGAAGCCGATTGTATCGGTCAAAAGGCGGTCAAAGGCTCATAACAAGGCCAATAAACTATAAGCGTAGCTCATTGCTTCTCCAAAATCGGGGCAGCTGAGGGGAGGCATGAAGAATGGATTTTTACGATGTCCATTCTCAATGGGCATGCTGGTTATCGGCCATCGTCATCAATGATAGCTGGGATATAGAACGTCAAAACTCCTCCTGCATCTGTCACGTCGCCAATGTAGACATAGAGGATCAAGCAGTGACTTTGACATATACCTAGACCAAAATAAGCTCCTCCATATCTGAAGAGTCAAAAGAACACCGTATCTTACAAGCAATGGTAGTGGTTGAAACGACATGGATATTGAGAAACTTCAAGAAGCTGCGTGTAGATATACAGACGCTATACATTTTATTAGGGTCGCGAGGTTCTTCGTCGTCGCCGTTCCCTTCGTCTTCTGCGGCTGAGGATTGATGGCAGTGTAAGTTTATGAATAGGAGAGATCAACAAAATCACAGCACACCTGCGGGATTCTGGCAATCATTCCACTCCGTCTCGACACTAACACTATCGTTCCTTATTGCCAGCAGCAGCCGCTTGTTATTATTGGCTTGAAAAGCCAACAAATCAGACATTGGACGAAGTCGATCCACTATTGTTCGCAGGAGCGCAAGCGGAGGAAGAAGTATATGCAACTACGATGCCATCATCAAAAACCCAAGATCGTACAAATAAATAAAAAAGACGAGAGAAGAACGCACATCAGGTGTAGGACACAAAGGCTCCGTCAGCTTCGCCACATCCACCGGCTTCAGCACATTAATCTTGACATCGTGCACGATCCGCATCCCATGTCCGACTCGCGACATCCCTGAGATCTCAAAGGAGAGCAAAGCATGCTCATTCTTCTTCGCAAGCTTCATTATCACCTCTTCTCCATCCAAGCTCGTGTTTGACGACGGCGACTTCAATGCAGCCAGGAGTGCCTCCGATGACATGGCCATCGTTATCTCGTTGTTCGCATTTGATTGTATGCGATAGTCATTGAACAGCGAATTAACTTTTATCTGCCTGTAAGGAGATTGAAATTTATATAAAGACTGTAAGGAACAGAGACTAAGATGGCACTTACGACCAGACTTGGATTCCGCCTTCATTGTTATCGTTGTTGCAAATTATGTGCATATTTGTCTCTGTGAACTTGATGATGCATGTTTTTTGGAGTTTCTCGATTGCTTGAACAATCCCTATTCTTAAAGTCAGAGGCCTGAAGTCTGTTGAATGGACTGCTGACGTTCTTACTGACGAAAGAAGGTCGCGACGTTGACAACACAGGCGCGGAAGCGCATCGAGATTTGCGTTTAACAAGTCTACTTGGCACAACGAATTTATCTTAGACAAAATATTTTCGGAAAACGCGTGAATAGGAGTGAGGAGACTTGAAGCAAGGGTGTGATGGTGGTGGTGGGTAATGAAGAAACGAGAGTCACGCTAATCAAATTCGGACGCGACGCGACGCGTAAACAAACAGAAGCACACAGTGCGATCCTCATCTGTGGTTTTACGACTTCATCGAGTTCCAGCTAGCGGTTATGGTTGCATAATGATTCAATCTTGATTCGTGCATGCAGGCTAACAAGGCCGAGTAGCATAAAAACGACGCAAAAATTAAATCAAATGTCAAGAAAATCCGAATCCTCCTCTACCAACAGGTCCAACAGCTTGAAGAAAGACGCCGCAGGGAATCCAACGACATTGTTATAATCACCGTCGATCTTGCGGATCAACATGCCACCGAGGCCCTAGAATATTCTCAGTAAGACAATCGGACGAATTATCTCAGGATCGCTCTCACTTGGATAGCAAACCCGCCAGCTCGATCTATTCCCTCCCCACTTTCCACATACGCTTCGACAATATGTTGTGCGTTGTCTGCAAAGTATACCAACGTGCGCTCATCTATTGATCTGGAACAGCCGTGAGCTTCTGGAATCCTGCGATGAATGGTAACGCACTTTGTGTTATATCCCGGAGCTGTGAGGATAGGATAAACTGCAAATAATCCACATTCAACGCGATACAGAATAAGGGGGATTCTTTGTTGACTCACCAACCACGACCCCAGTTACGACTTCGCATACATTCCCGTTCATATCCAACAACATTCGAAGGTTATCCTCTTTGGACGTGGGTTTTTCGAGCAGCTCTTGAGGTCCACCTGGTTGGAGATCATAAGAGATATTCGACGAGATAGGTTGAGGATGCGTCAAGACGACAGTATCAGCTGTATGGGCAGCAGCGTATCAGATATCCAGAAATCGTGCTTTAAATCGTCGGACCTGCAATGACAAGATCGGGTGCATCTTCCGGATTTTCTGCCTAGAAGTACAAGTCCATCAACGTCGAGAAGTGTACGAGTTCAAAGAATACACACCACTAGCCTCTCATAAACTTCGATAGCCTTATGTGTCGCGGTAGCGACAGGGTACTCGTGCGGCTCCGGGAATTCACTGATATCCAGATCCTCCGCAAATGTAGAAGGGACAATATCTGGCACAATACCCTGTCTCAGTAGCATAAATTAAGACTCCGGATGAATACATGAGCAAAGATTAGACGCACGAATGTGCGCAAGATCTCCTGTCTTCTTGGACTGTTCGACGCAAGAACGATACGTTTTCCTCTCAATTTTTCCACAGGGGGTGTCTTAAGAGCATGGGAGAGAATGTGTTCAGGCATTCTGAGTTTTGAAAGGGGGAATCTGACTTTATGAAGATGGCAGCCTCTGGTAAAGCTTTAGCTCGCCAACGACAACGATGGTCACGGTTGGGAGGCGTTCTAATCACGTAAGCTGATCATTAACAAACGGGCCGCCTGCCGACTCAAGCACTCAACGGGGCGGTGCGCTGATCGCTGGCGCTAACATTTTGCAAAAACAAAAAAAACATTCATTACATAGGAGTAAAACCTTTCCTGTCTGGTACTCGTCCACGTTAGCTCAGCTTCTAAGGAGTCATTATTGACGTGATCCTTCTTTTCGATGATATCTCCACCTATTGCCAGTGCGAGTCCATCGGTCAGGACTTTAAAGGTACAGAATCTCTCACAAAATGAAAAGAAAAAAAAAGGATTATTAGTAGAGATATTACGCCTTTGGCCACTCCACTTCCTCAAGTACTTTAGCTTAATACAGAGATAGTTCAAGGGCAAACATTGTCAGACCAATATACCCTTCAAACTTGTACCAAGACCTTGGGTTTTGTTGCGTTATAGTTCTGTCAGCCACACACGTGTAATAGATATTGTTACAGACAGTGCTGATGTTCATTACCAGACTATTTGCGGAGAACATGTTATTCTACAAATTTGACGTGAATATCACACTCACCCACGCCTCTGGGTTTCAATTGCTGCCCTCCTGACCAGTTATTCTAAATACTGTGAGATATCACGACGCCCAAGGATTGTGCAAGAGGCTATTTATATACCATCCATGACTTCGTGGAAGTATTTAACACAAGGCGGGAACATTTAATACCATTTTCGGAAGATGGTGCGCCACAATGCAGTTAGGTCAGGATCCGACGACTGACTTCGTGGGATTGAGCCCTCAAAAGTTCTCCCAAGCTCCCCTCGGCATTCTTGAAGGACGAGAATAGCCAGGACAAATGACCTTATGTTTCACATTGCGTTTGATCTAGAAGCCTGATACTAATAGATTCTGTGAATTGACGACTCACCAGCTTCGTCTCCCAAAGGCGTGTATAACGGTAACGTAAACGGCCAGTCCGCCCTGAGAGCGGGTAGATGCCACGAACTGTAGGCTACTCGCTCTGTTTCAGTGACCCACTGCGTTGGTATAAGAAGTTTACTTCAAGAACTCTAGAATGTCTGACGTTGGTGTTCTGATAAATTGTAAATGAGTATAGACACTTAAGACAATTTCAAGACATGAAGTTAGCTCAAACAAGCAGATTGACAACCAGATGTGATTACTCACTCCATGATGCACCTAGGAAGAAAGAAGACAACAGCTCATCGTTAACCAAAATGGTGGTGGATGGGGGGAGTCCCGAGCCCATGGTACGTCCTATCGGACCGCGACGGGGATGCAAAAGGCGTCAGAAACAACGTCATTTCCACACGACGGGGAAGTAGAACTGGCTATAAGTGTAATACATCTCTCACAGCCGCGTTCGCGTTCGGTAAGTTTCGGACCTCCTTCGAGGTACCCAGTCTTGGTCCCAAGATCGACTTTTGTTTCTAACATTAGGAATGACAGTGATTCCGTGATTGTTCACTGGATTTTCTGATTGAAGCTGCTAAAATTGTGCAGGATGTCACTGGTCTAACCTGCCCTTTTCACATACATTCATTCGATTCTAAATGATGTTATCAACGAATATGCTTTCAAGCAGCAAGTACTTACTCAAGAGGTGCGGAGGAAGGTGGCTTATCGGTCTAAATACACGCCAACAAACTCTTCAAAAAACCAGCGCAGGAACGTACAAACCGAGCTGGGAGGCAAGCGAGCAGTGGCCGTTGCGTAGGCATGAGCTTAAAGAGCGGGGCCGCTAGCATTGGCAGATAGGACTCCGTCGATCGAGGACCGTTCGCAGGCTGGTTTCAACATCGGCGACGTCTCGTGTTCTCTCACTCGGGGTAACCCCGCATGCGCCGGAATGGCATGCGTTGCAAGAGCATTATCTCTGCTTCGGAACCGATCACTGTGCCATGAGAAAGTGCCAAAGAAGGAACTCGCTTGCTGGGAGTCTATAACGAGGTATACTGGGAATCGATTTCTCATGACATCTGAGATAGAATCTGCCCCGGCCCCGCTCTCAGCAAGACACCGCCAATGCATCAACCGTCAAGAAAACATATGGATACGCAGAAAAACCACGATGTCGGGCGGATACAGGTATCGCGAGAATGCTATTGGAAAACAAGAACAATTCCTTTAAGAAATATCCTGGAGTAAGTGCAGATAAGAAATTCAAGTGATGAAAGTGTTACGATGGTGATTATAGCATAGCTCGAAGACAGTCCATTGGACGCCCTCTCAAACAGTGCTTCATTAGCATATACCTAACGGATAGCAAGAATCAGCCAGTCTCGTTGGTAGACAGAGGGAAAATAATATGCCGCTGAATTCAAATTCCAAATCGCCCACCATAGGTAACGATAACCCGGTTTTTGCGTGGTTGTGGTTATGACGGTGGGCCTATCGGCGGCAGGGTCAAGGCAACACCTAAAGTCCCTCTGGGACCGCTGAAAGAGGGCCAGTACCGACGGCATAAGTGCGGAATTTGGTAACGCATAACGCGAACACATCTTGACGATTGAAGTTTCCATGCGTCGACTTCGTCCACCAGTGAAAGAATGACGGGGACGGCGGCCTTGAGTTTCTCAGGTGAGGTGACATGCGCGCTTGGCCACCGGGTATTGAATGTTTACAAAATACACGCTACTGGTGGGATTGATGTAGATTCTGGGGCACTCTGGGATAGATTAATGAAGGTACCTATGGAAAGAGTAAGTCGTTCAGGTGATATTCATCACGAGATGTAGCAATGCCACAATGCCGAAGAGAACTCGAGGGTGTCGTGAGATGCTAACACGCAAGTTAATGGTTTTGTAAAATTGACTTTGACATAATGAAACTTATCTCTGTTTTAATACAGTTACAGTCGGTGATACCAGAGGTTCTGAGCTCCTCACAGACAAAATGAATCAATAAGAACTGTTCTTTAAGTATTGGAAATATTCTCACCTTATTTTCGACGTCGGAGTGTCTCTACTAACACGACTAATTTTCGCGATCGCAAAGAAGCCACGAAACCAGGAAGTGGAGAACATAATTTCTCGTTGTCGATGCCTTCGTCCATCTATGCTTTCTTCTCGTGCGGCTACCTAACGGTCGAGAAATGGATTAATATTAGATACGAAGATATGGGGATGCACTTACAATTTGAAGTTCTTTATCAAATATGTAGAACTGCTGCCCAAAGACAACGCTCAAAGTACCGAAAGTCTGGTGCAGGTGGGTTAAATATCACGAGGAATACATCTTCTATTGCGAAGATGAAGAAAATACATACCACAGCGTATGCTTCGATGCTTCGACGGACCGCCTCCTGTCAGCCGCCCGTCTCTGTATCGTAAAAATTCGTCGGTCCGCTGAGAACAGTATAGAAGTTCTGAAGAGCCCTCGCACCGAGAACAAGGATCTAAATCAACCTTCTTAACGTCTTCACCTTCTCGGATGATGAATGCACACCTCGGAATGACGGCCAGCAGCACTGTGTCCATGTCCATGAGGCGCAAGGCTCCCTATTTCCCATCTATGTGTCAATGTTTCCTTCAAATAGTCGAGAAGCCTATTCAAAAGACAAGTCCAATTTTCCGAGCCGCTTCGGCGCTGGGGTTATGCACCCAGCCGCCACAGACCGCTCCGTGTCGGTTCCTGGAAGGATGACACCTCCCAACGACGTCGAACAGTTTGTCGTGTGGCGTTGAGTCAAAGACACACCAAAACGATACCACGGTAACGTTCGATGTCATAAGCCCGTCCTTCTCTTTCGTGATTCCGAGAGGAAGAGGTATGTATTTTGGGTTTGCAGGTAGGAGACGGTGCGAGAAGGGAGCCGAAAAGGATGTAAAGTGGCGCTCAGACCGACGACGTAAAGGCGTGAAGACTTTCACTCGTTCATCGTGAACCGCTTCAGTCCCAGCCAAATCGGTGTGAGCTGGTGCAGACATTCGATTCGGTCCATCTGGAAGCTCCAACATGTTACGGAGTAGGCATAAGTACCATGAGCTGTCAGAGAAGCTGATGTCCTCAACGTATGTTTCGACCGTCATATTCTCTTAATCGTCCACAGCTACTAGTTTATTAGAAGATATACTGAGCTATGACTCGGAAGGGATAACACTACTGACTCTGCATTGCGAACTTGATTGCAATTCGTTATGATCCGCATAAAGAAAGAGGGTCCGTTTGTGTCGATCCAGCACGTCAACATTTGGATGCGTAAATTCTCGTTCTCGAAGACGGTGGTAAGCTTGGAGTGAAACTGAATCAGAACATGGCAAGACTTCGGGGTTCAAACGTCCAAACGTGCAAATCGGATAAAACGCGTACGTTGTGACGCATGACGCGACCCTTGATCAGTTTCCGGGCCGCCTAGCCGGAGCATTTCGTGCCAGTTCGTGCCACTACTTACAATAGTATATCGTCCCATACAAATTCCAAGCCACTTATCCTGCTTCCCACACCTAATAGTTTGATGAGGAATCCGTCGCTACTGTCGAGCATGGCTCTCATATTCAAAAATTTCCATGAGGGCGAGCTCGAACTCTTCTTCCTAGCTCGTGAATATAATTTACAACCTGGTAGAAATTTGACTGGAAGCCCTTTGAACATTAAGCTTAATATCGGAAGGATGTCAGTTTCTTCGACACAAGTCAAAGGACTATAAGTGGACTTTACATGCATTCTTCTATCTCCCGAACATGATAAGAGCTGGAATCCAAATTCGCCATTGTCGAATTATCAAGTACTGGTTATTTTGACTCTCGAGCTATCCGAGGCGATATGTCATTTCTTTGCGAATACCCGTCCCGAAACTGCATGGTCCGAATTTCTTCAAACGTTGAATCAATTGGCACCGAAACAGAGAAATTTTGAGTGTATGATCAAGCATTAATATCACTATTTTGGGAACAATAGGAACGGTGCCTCCGTCCGGTGTCTGTATTAATTTTTCACTCAATAATTAAATTAAGCGCCTTTGTAATCACGGGACCACGGAAGATCGATTTGTTGATAACTCCGATAAGCGCCCGTTGAATCGCAGACAAAAACCACATTGAGCGATCCCCGTCGTCCTGCTCATCATCACTCTAAGCTGAGATACGAAATGAAACTCGCTTCTTACAATGTACGATACGACATCAAACCAGACAACATCACCGTTCAGCAGTCACTAGACAGTTTAGCTACCACAGATCCATTAAAACCACCGATATACCTTGCATTGACTGAGGAGCAGCCATGGAGCACACGGAGACTCAGGGTTGCGGAAATATTGTTGAATGAGGATGTCGCTTTGATAGGTATGTCTTATTGTTCCAGCTTAAGATGCTTATGGTCTCTTCATCCCTGAAAACACTGACCCCGTCGTTAGGATTCCAGGAGGCACTTATTCGGCAGGTCAATGACTTAAAGGAGCTTTTAGGAGACGACTGGGCGTGGGTAAGACTACAACAAGATCCGTTTAATTGGATACTAAGCACATCCCGCCTACATAGATAGGCGTAGGTCGGGAGGATGGAGTTAAGAAAGGGGAGTTCAGTCCTATTTTCTACAAGTGGTGTGTCCTCTAGCTAGCTTCTTCCCTCAGTCAGTTTTGACTCATGCTGATAAGCTCCGAGATCGAACTTTTGTCTACTGATTCTTTTTGGCTGTCGTGCGTTTAATTCAGCACCACTCACTGCTCGATTTCTCTTTGATCCCTGGATTAATCTCAGGAAAACACCATTCAAGCCGTCGAAGTACCCTGGGGCAGGATGCACTCGGGTTTGCACAGTCGGTCGATTAAGGACGATTAAGGAGAGGAAACAATTTACGGCCCTGAACACGCATCTAGACCACAGCTCCGACGAGCAAAGAAGATTTGGAGCATCGCTTCTGCTCCATAGGGCGCGCTTTGAAGCAATGAGCACGCACTCGGCCGTTTTTGTGTTAGGAGATTTCAACAGGCAAGCACATGATTCCTCGAATAAACTGGAACATCAGTTCAATTGACGTAGTTCTTCTGCACAAACCGACTCGGGCGCCTACCAAATCATCACAGGATCCATTCCGCCGCTCCCCATTGACCCTGTATTTACTCAAAAATATCCAATCGACCCTGCACAGCTCCCCTCGTTTGGGTGCCTCGATTTACGCACCGAAGGTCCTCGACGGAATGTGTCCTCAAATTTTGCAACATTTACAGCGTTCAGGAAACCTGGAAACACCAAGGATTGGTCAAGGATTGACTTCGTGTTTGGGGGGAGCAATCGAGGATGGTAAATGACTCCCAACAAATTTTTTATTGGTCTCATTTTGAACAATCATATAGGCTTGTAAAGCAGTACAACGTTCGTTCATCTCGTTCTGACGATGGCATTTTGGCAAGCGATCACCGCCCAGTCTTTGTGGATGTCGATTTATTATCCGGATAAAAATGCACACCTTATGAACCTCATTCTCTGCTGCGTATATAACGAAAGCGGCGCGGAAGTTTACAGACAAATCACAATTCTTCTGAGAGGCCTGTAGTATTATTGAATAATATACCTTTTATTGGACTTCCTGCTTCCTTTGCGTGCCCGAGAACCAATTCATAAAAGTCCATAGTAGTCTGATGCTGGTAACTAGCAAAGGAGGATCCAGAGACGTACCAAAAAAGGCGGGCTGCCAAATGCACTGTTCTTCCAATAGTACTTCCAAATCGAACGCACGTTGGCCGCACGTGGGTGGGTACCAATATCTTTCCAGAAAATAAGTTCAGCGTTTTGTTTGAATGCCAAAAAATAAAGTCCACGTCTAATTAAACCGTCGGATATCCCGTGTAAATTTTTGAATGCTGAAGTGCGTCCTGACTTTTACTCAACTTTCACTCCAAATTTTTAGAGGACAGCGGAGGTAATGTGACTCGAACGTGACTCTGCCTGTGAAAGCATGAACTCTGTCACAAGGATGTTCTTGACGTTGGAAGCGGCGACAAGACTATATATTTACATGCTCTGACCCGAACAATCCTGGAGTCTATACCTCTTCTTCCTCTCACTCGAAAAGTTGCGAGGAAAGTACCCAAATTCGTTTCGGCGGCGTTTGTGATGAAGTTTAGGTATGTTTTTGTGCACGAATTAGGCAGCCTTTTTCGCTGAAGGAATCACAGCTCAGCGCTCAAGTTTAACGCAGTTTCGGAGTGGTGGGATGAATATATTGCGTACGTCTATCATAATCTTTGAAACCTATGGCTTATTCATCTGCAAGAATAGTTATGATGCCCTCAAGAAGTACATCTATCAGCTCGAGAAACAACAGTACACGCATCATCTTCCCGACCTCGAAGCGAACGAACAAAGCTCGCTTTTGGCAGGAGAAAGTGCCAGCGGAACAGATGCATTATTTATTCCCTTGCTCGACCACGAATTGAGGAAGATTATCCTTTTCTACGAGCACCAGAAGAAAGAACTCATCGACGACTTGAGTGAGCTGGAGAAGGACGTCGAGTTGCAAGACGAAATAGGGCTCCAGGGAGACCATTATGCAGACTACGATGATGGGGAGGAGGACGATGACGACGAGAGTATCTCTGCTTCTAGGAGCCCAGACGGAACCAGACGGTCGTTGAGTCGGCACAGGAAGCTGAGCTCTGCTGGACGGGCGCGTGGCCCTTCATGTACGTGTTTTGACTGTATTTCAGTTCTTCGTCTCACTTTTGTAGTTGCGGGACCATCTGCGGACTTGAGCCCTGCTGCAAGACGCCAGAGCATCACGTCCATAGAGGAATCGTACGAAAGCCCCCCTGCGCCAAGAAGCAAACTAGGCAGCAGGCTTTCACGAGGCATTAGCAACCTTAAGGACAGCCTTATCTCAACAGGCTCAGGAGGCGGGGACCAGGAACTTGAGCACACGATTTGGAACGCACGTTCGGACTACGCGTACGACACGCGTCTTCTCTACAAGCGCCGGATCACAACCCTCTATATCGCGTTCACCAACCTTAAATCTTACGTCGAGATCAACTACTCGGGCTTCCGCAAGATCATCAAGAAGTACGACAAGGTTACAGAGTCAGCGCTCAAGGACCGATACCTGCACAGTGTGGTAGAGGTAGCCGTGCCGTTCACGCAGCTTGAGAAGGACTCTATCAATGATTCGCTCAACCGGCTTGTCGAGCTATACACCAAATGCATATCACATGGAGATAAAGTCATGGCACGCCAACAACTTCGCCTACACCAGCGCGAGAACATTGCTTGGGAACGCGATACTGTGTGGCGGCAGATGATCGGGCGGGAGCGGCGGGGAGAGGGCGTCACTCCAGATCTCGTTGGCGCAACGCTGATACATGAACCCGAGCCTGCTATTGCAGATTTTCCGACGCCCGTAGGGAGGTTCAAGATCACGAAGCGCCGAATTTTCAAAGTCACTGCCCTTGCTATATTTATTTTGCTGCTTAATATCCAGGTCGTCGAAGGCATCACTGCCAATCGTTGCTTTGCTATTCTTTCGTTCTGCACCATCCTTTGGGCTACTGAGGTTGGTCGTGATTTTTGGAGCATATCCATATATCTAAAATTAACGTGATTTCGAATACAGGCTATACCTTTGTTCGTCACATCGATGTTTGTTCCCCTTCTATTGGTTGTGCTCCGTGTCATTCGCGACAAAGATGGGGTGCGGTTGAGCGCCCCAGGCGCTACCAAGTGCGTCCCCAATCAATGCTCCCCATCCTATAAAGTGTTCATGATTTTATAGATTTGTTTTCTCTGTGATGTTCTCACCAACTATCATGCTCCTGATCGGTGGCTTCACCATCTCATCAGCGCTGAGCAAAACTAACATCGATCGCCTCTTGATCACGCGCGTACTCAGTCTTGCGGGGACTCGTCCCAGCACGGTCTTGCTTACCTTCATGGGAGTTTCGTGCTTTGCGAGCATGTGGATTAGGTGCGTTGTATTCTCGTTCTTTAAACTATATTCTGGTCCTGCCTTTTGGCAGCTTTCCTTTTTATGTCGTGTTATCTGTTTTTGTTTCTCGGCGAAGCTAATGAATTGGTTTGGTACCCCGAAAGTAATGTGGCAGCACCCACGCTCTGCTTCACCCTGATTCGGGTACGTCGACATTTCATTCAGTCAAACTACATACCGTTCCGGCGCTACGCAGCGGTCTATTTCCACCCCTTTTTGCTGACTCTGCCTCTTTATGTAGCCTATACTACGGACACTCCCTCCCAATTCGGCCTTTGCTCCGTGTCTCATTGTAAGTAGTTTCTTTCCGAAGGTTTGGGACTACCCATGGGCTAAGAATGCTGACGAAAATTTTCGGTCATCTTCCATTTTGTAACCTTTGCAAATTTACGACATCTGTATACAGCTCGCTATTGCATTGGCGGCTAATATAGGAGGTCAAAGCTCTCCCATCTCGTCACCGCAGAACCTTATTGCGCTTGAAGCCATGGACCCAAAGCTCGATTGGGCATCTTGGTTCGCCGTGGCACTACCCGTCTCTGCCGTCTCAATCTTCTTGATATGGCTCCTGCTCCTCGCGTCGTACAAGCCCGCCCGGTCACCAGATGGAGAAGGCGACATTGAGATCAAAGCCATTCGCCCGACGAAGGAGCCGTTCACGGCTAAGCAGTATTGGGTTACCTTCGTTTCTCTCGTCACCATTCTCCTGTGGTGTTTCGCCCACACGATCAAAGACTGGATAGGTGACATGGGTGTCATCGCTCTCGTCCCTGTGGTCGCGTTTTTTTCGACAGGTGTCCTGAAAAAGGTGAGCTAATGATGGAGGTGGGGTCGCCTGATCCTCGTTCTCTTCTTTTCTCGTCTCAGCCGTTTTCTATTCTTCCGTTCATCGTGGATTTGGATCTAATGTGGTTCCAATCTAGGATGACTTTGATAACTTCATGTGGACGATTGTATTCCTAGCCATGGGAGGCATCGCTTTGGGTAAAGGGGTTGATTCAAGTGGCCTCCTCGATGTGCTAGATGATATTATCCGGCATCTCGTAGACGGTTACTCGTTGTATACTGTCGTTTTAATCTTATCCCCCATCGTATTGGTCAGTAATTACGCTTCCGAATACTCCTATAGTTTGCTGTGCTGACAAGTACTCCGTTTTTGTCCAGATTGTTTCGACGTTCATCAGTCACACCATAGCAAGCGTTTTGCTTGTCCCAATAGCCCAAACAGTCGGAAATAATCTCCCTGGAAAACCCGCAAATCTCCTTATCTTCATCACTGGTCTCATTTGTTCCACTGGGATGGGAATGCCTGTCTCTGGCTTCCCAAATCAGACGGCGTAAGTCATGTTTCCACTCGCTGTTGGAGTATGTCTTCCTTCTGGACCGTTTCTGACAAGTCTATTGTTCGGAATAATAGGGCTACGCAAGAAGATGAATTAGGCGAACTCTATCTGAGCAATGTGGATTTCCTCAAGAATGGGGTTCCAGCAAGCGTGATTGCTACGCTGGTATGAGGCCTTTTCTCGTTCTTTCCGAAATTCTACATGACATTGATAACTTTTCTGTCCGTATTCCAGGTCGTTTCCACGCTCGGTTTTGTATTAATGAAAGCTATCGGGTAGGTTTTTCTATAGTTCTCTGTGATCTCCAACGGAACAGTAACGATGTTCCCCAATACAGGGTATAAATTGCGTCTATTTTAGATACCTGCTTTGTATTTGCGGTCCTGCGCTTTGCTTCTTGGTAGTGATAGCTTATAGGTCAAGAACTAACATGTTACGAGTGCTTACTACTTTCCCGCCCACAAACTGTCTATGGAATCTCGAAATCTATACCGGTAGCTGCCCAAGATAAACCGTCGCTAGAACAATATGTGCGCACACACGAAACGTCATCCGGCGAAAGGAGACAGGAGAAAAGGCGCCAATCTTCTCTATACTTTTTTTTCACGCGGAACCGGTCCGTTTGCATTATAATCCCTCTCGTGGCTGTTCTTCTTTGTCGAAAACTCTAGACGCCAGGTATCTCAGCGGGCGCGGGGGGGAACCAGTTTATTTCGTGTGATTTTTTGAGTATGCGAATGGAGAGCTTAGATTGAGGACTTGTCTGCTGTCCTTTCGCGCGGTCGTCACGGTCACCAAAGGGGGAGGTCATGTGTGTCCAATAGCATATGAGCTTCGCACTAGGAGGGGTGCAGGGCTATGTTAACGACGCCCTTCATCGTCTTGCTTTGCTGTTCTAGACCTTCTGCTAGTGTCGCTCCAGGGGACCCTGACCCTCTAAGACTTCCCAAAACAGGGAAATGATTGTTTAATGTACGTGTACATAACGAAAGGGGCCCAGACCTGCTATCCCTTTCATGTTGCACGCAAGCGAGATGATATGCAACGTTGTGTCTTTTCAAAGATACGACTGCACGAATCTTCATTGATTTAATGTGCAAGTCCAAGATAGAAGTGACTCGGGACCGAGAAGATGTCATCATAACCTGGGATAATAACTGTTTGGCTCGCTGGCTCGTTCTCTGCAATCACTTTCTCCACGAGCCATATCTCGTCCCAAACCCTTGGGCGGTATCGCCAATATGTCGAGAAGGTAAAATTATTTGTCCGAGCTATTTACCATTTTAGGTAACTACATTCACATCCTTCCACGAAGTCAAACATTCACATACGAGATGTACACCTCATGGTTATCTCTTCCTCTCTTTTCGAACTTGGAAGGGGAGCGGCGACGTTTGCCCTTTAATTCCGCGGAACATGGATGATCTTCTGGGCCTGCCTTGCTTTGGCTTCGGTTAAACGAATCTGTCCTCGTAGCATCTTGGGAGGGCGGCCGTTTCTGTTCACATGCCCCTCCCCCTCTCTGAGTACGTGGGTATAACCAATCAAATCAAATAAGACGGTAAAACGCAAGGTGTATGTGGGGCAGCGGATTATACGATACATTGTACTAGCTATGTAAAGCCGTAAGAGCAGTAAGAGCAGATTATACGAGTACACAAGACGGCGATCAACAAACAAAAAAAGAAACAGCGGGGGAATACGGTATGGTATGCAAGGACAAACGAAGCCAAAAGCAACGAAAAAAAAACACCGCGACGCGGGCGGATAAAGATAAATAAGTAATTAAAAAAAACACCCAAGCAGGTCCCGTTCCGTGAATGTGTCACCACGGCCGGTGGGGGTGCGTCGAATCGCTGTCACTATGCACCTCGTAGGAATTTCGGCGCAAGCCAAACGACTCTTCCTCCGAAATCCTGCCCGGGTCTCTGTCCATATGCGACGAGGAGAGCACATGCGCCGCCCCCCAGGACTGCTGGTTCAGGCGCCCCGCGATGCCAGTGCCATGGAAGGCCGGTTTCCTTTGTGCTGTAGCCGTACCGTATGCGTACGCTGCGCGCTCTTCGCTCTCGGATAGCGAGCCTGGGGTCGCGGGCGAGGTGGGCGAGGGGTTCGACGTCGAGTCGCCCTCGTGCGAGGCTTCTGACCATCCTTTCGACGACGGTGCGTCCGCCCTCGAAGTGGGCCGGTGGTGCCCATGCCCTGAGCTCGACGATGACCTCGGCCTATACGCCGTCGACTCCTGGTACGACCGCGGCGAGTTGTACGGCTGGAAGCGCGGGGAGGTATCGATGGGTTTTCTGGATATAGAAAAAATAAATTGATTTAATTAACATGGATTGAATTCTACCACGATTTCAAAAAATACAACAAAATTAAAATACGCACGAGGTGGATAGAGAATGACGACGGGTCCACGAGCACGCCTCGTCCGATGATTTTGCGGCGGGGGCAGAGCAGGCGGCGGTGGGGGGCTTCGGGTAGTCGTTGTCGTCCATCCGCAAACGACGCAACACAGCGGCCGAGTCGCTCGAGCCGCCGTCGCGCAGCGACTCCATCGCTGATATCGGCGGCAGCGCGTAGGGCGAGTCTCCTGAACCGCCCGAGCCCAGGATAGGCGCCAGCCGGATATCCTCCTGCGGACTTGGCTTCGACGACCCCTCGCGCATGGAAAGCGAGCGGATGTCGAGCGAGAGCCCCATTTTTGACGACCCGCCCGCAGTGGGCTTGCGGAACGAGCTCGGCGGATGGTGGTTGCTGCCGTTGCTTGCACCATAGTGCTGCTGGTGGTGCGACAGCGTTGGCGAGTGCATGTCCGCGACGATGCTGCTCCCTGTCGTAGGCGAGTACAGGTGCCTTTCTGACGACAGGCCCTCATCCCGCGGGTAGATGTGCGAGGCGTACGGCGAGTCCATTTTGTAGTCTGCGTGCTGCGAGCGGACTTGGGCGGGGTAGATAGGCGGGGCGTCGCGCATGCTGGGCACGGCGGTGGGTGGGACGGCGTGGCCTGGGTTAGGCGTGACCACCGTCCAGCCCGCACCTGCGCGGGGCATCTGCATTATCGTGGGCTGCGTAGTGCGCCTGGCGCGCCGCCTGCCTTGTCCGTTGGGCACGACCTGGCCGTATCCAGGCTGGTCGGGCGCTAAGCATGTGCTGGGGAAGGTAGGTCTGCAGCGACGAATGAGACTGCAGCACACGACCTCTATTGAAACGGTAAACTCACCCAAAAAGCGGGATTAGATCGTCTCGAATGGCCCAAGCGACCCTATAAAGAATTCGGATCCGTCAATACGACGGGGCGACAAAAGACCGCAGAGAGAGCTTCAAGAACCTTCGTGATAGTTTGAGTGCGACCTAATCAAAAACGAGGCAGTCGTTAATTAACGGCCCCTTGGGATTGTGTGACGTCGTCGAGTTGACGCCGGGGGAGAAAAACACCACACACCTCATATGGCATCCATGTTCCTTGAATTTTCAGGTAACCTCCGCGGACGCGACGAATGAGAGGCGCCAGATCAGGCTGGGAATCGATCATTTTCACGATGTCAGCTAAATCATATGGTGAGCTCGGAAAAAACATAAGTAAAGGCGCTCAAAGCACACACCTTTGGAGTTGCCGAGCGCTGGCGGAACGAAAGTGGGGTAGAACAGGTGAGGCGCCGTGGAATGCACGAGATGGGGATGGCAACGCACCTTTCCAGATCCCCGTCCAGAGAATATACCCATCGTCAATGTCCATCATAATCCACTGGCCGTTGAGCGGGTATTCATAGACGGGTCTAGCGGCGGCCGAGTGAGAAATATCCACACACACACAGAGCGAGTACGACAAAGGACACGCACATATAGCCGCGCACATCGTTGCTGGTGATGTAGCGCCCTTTCGTGACATGGTGGGTGGGACTCGCATATGGTCGGAAGCGCGGGCCAGAAGAGCCTGACGATGCTGGCTGCATAGAGTCCTGTAAGGTCATTAGCGCCTGTGCGGAGGGGCGCGGCGAAGGGCGGTGGAGGCGCTTACTTGCAGCATGCTGGCGGACATTTTTGGGACTTTGAACAAGGAAAAGAAAGAAAAGCGACGGGCGGGGGCTGGGCAGGGTATATGTAGCCAAGCAGTGAGAGGGGGAGATTCCCTTTCTGAATGCAGTAGTGTGGGTGGATCAGTTGATCGTTTGTCACGGAAGAATGCTCGAGACCGGGACACATATGAACTCGTGGCATCATGGACCCAAACTTATTATGAAAGAAAAAAAAATAAACAAGGCGAAGCGGGCGGGCTGGAAATTGAAAAAAAAAAGCCCCGTATCTCTGACGGCATTTTTCGGTCTGTCTCCGACGGCAGACATTTTTGCTCCTTCAGCGCAAAATCTAATCTGGGCGAACCACGCGTAAATATGTCACCAGCCAGTCTGCCCATATACGGCAAGATTCAGTGATAGGCCCGGAATGGACACGAGCGACCCACCAGATCGGATCTCATTTGCCCTCCCGTCCCTGTTGCCAGCAAGCTCGGACGGCCGGACGGCCCCCGCCGCCAAATGCCTTGCTCGCCGCCGTCCATGGCGACGTCCATGGAAGGGAAGGGAAGGGGGGAGCTGGTAGGTATGCATGCAATATTCTACGCAGCCTTGTCCTCGTCGTGCGCACTGTCGGGGCCACGCAACCGCAGCTCTTATCAGCGGCAATCGGATGCAAGCCCAAAAGAGCCCACACGGGGAAATAAAGCCCTCCTCCCCATTCAGGCTGGCATTTGGTGCTAAATAGAAGGGGCTATTTCCCCAATCTCATGACGATTTGGTCTGAATGGGCGTTCCTGAGTCGACCTCGATCGAGGGACTAAGTCACTAAACTAACGTCACGAGCTGACCTGAGTCGGCTGGTGGGGGCCTGTGCGAATCGTCCGAGGACTCGCAAGCTCCTTGACAACAGGTAGCGGCCCGCCCTTATCGCATCTCGGTACCGACTACACGAATAAACACACTATTTTCCGATTCTATCAATATCGTGTATTTAAAATAGGCACCCAAGGTGGGAAAAAAATCCGTAAGTAAAGAACAAGTTCATAAATCGTCATCGCAAAAATCTAGAAGCGAGCGAAGAAAGAAGGGAGAGTAAAGAAAACGAAAACGTGAACAGAACAGGAACCAAAAAGAGCCTAACTGTAGTTGTTAGATGAAAACCTATTTTTTGGCGGAAAGACGATGTAATTTACGTGGACGAAAAAACCGCTCTTTCATCGACTTCGGCAGCGAAACCCACAAGCGCCTTCCGGACTTCGGAAGAGCCGACAACGCCTCCCGTCGTGTAAATCACATTGCTGACCTCGAACCCATTGAACTGGCTCGCTGCGCAAACGGTATACGCCCCCATATTGTCGAACCCGAGCCAGTCCCCAACCTGCAGCCCGCTCGGCAGCACCGTCTTCGGCGAAACACAATCAATCGAATCGCACGTCGGGCCCCAGACGCTGCTGGTGTGCGTCGCCTCCGCGTCCGATACGTGGAACGAGCCCCCCATCGACAGCACGTACGGCTGCACGACTTGGTGATCGAATAGGATGCAGTTGAACGCCCCATACACGCCATCATTGATGTAGTCTATTTCAGCGCACAATCATGCGCGGGAGGAATTGCATTGCGCGGGACCGAATATAAATGAAATATGGGGATGTGTGGGATGGGACGGGGAAGGAAAGGGAAAAATGCAGAAAAAGGGATAAGGGATGATCAGTATTGCGTTTGGGAACGAAACAAAATAAAACGCAAGGGTAAGACTTACACATGACTTTGGGCTGATCGTCAGATGCATCGGTGGGCGCCTGGGAAGGAGCAGCTGTAAGAGGTGCGCGTCGCGCGATAATATTCGCCGCCAATCTGAACGCTTTAGACACGTAGAACCTTCCCGGCTCCGCAATAATCTTAATGTCGCCTCTCTCAGGGAAATACCGGTCAATCGCCTGCGTCAACACACTCGCCGCATGCTCGAAGCGCGCGTCCTCGAAACCCCCACCCACATCGAGCAGCTTGAACGCATACCCCGCGTCCGCGCCCATATCAAACACCCCGCGCGCGCGCATGATGGCGTCCATATACACCGAAGGGTCGTAGCACCCACTCCCCACATGGAAGCTCACGCCGACGACGTCCAGGTTGAGCTCCTTCGCCTTGGCAAGGAGGCCCGGGACAGTGACGAGCGGCGCGCCGAACTTGATGCCGAACGCGCACAGGCTTTTCGAGTCGTCCGTGAGGATGCGGACGACGCAGCGCGCCCCGGGGTGTGCGCGCGCGATTTTGTAGAGCTCGTCCGCGTTGTCGAAGGTCATGAGGTCGACGCCCTTCTTTGCGGCGTTGCGGACGAACGAGACCGCCTTACATGGGTTCGCGAAGATGATGTTGGACGGGTCGATCCCGCCTACATCGAGTACCATCGCGATTTCGTTGTTCGATGCGCAGTCGAAGCCTGCGCCCTGAGACGCAAGCAGGCGGATAATGTACGGATCAGGGTTGCATTTGACGGCTGTAGATGGAGAAAAAAAAAGGACCAGAAGGCCAGCGTGAGCATAAGCTTGAGAAAAGCGGTTAAGAGAAGGAGAACGCAGATTAAAGATAACAAAAAGGGGAGGATCGTCTGACTGACCATAGAACGGCTGAATTTCCGGCAGGCAAGCTCTCCACCTCTGGTGCTGCCTGTACACTTCACTGAGATCGGCTACAAAGAACGCTTTCTCCGCATCCGGAACATGCTCGGCAGCAAGGCGGGAGGCGTTCATGATGCCATTGCGCAGATGGACTTCTGGATGTCCAGAATAAAGTGGGGGTAGATCTGGAAAGATGACGTCCCCTGCGTTGACGTGGGAGTCCGCGTTGAAGGGGGTCGCGGTCACTCGGAGGGGGGGAGAAGAAGATAATATATCATTTACCAACGCATTGGTAGACCAGGGCAAGGTACTTTCGTGGAAATGCGCGTACGGCTCCGAAGGCGCTGAGATATCGAAATCGATCGGGTTGCGCGCCGCGAGAGTTTCCAATTGGGACATCGTGCTTGCAGTAATAGAAAAATCTAGAGAGTCTATGGGATCTACGGATAGGGGGTGTGGGGCGGAAATTGTAATTGTTTCAAGTAGGGTGCACGTTGCTGGGCTGGTAGTGGACGCTCGGTGCAGTTGATTTTGGGTGCTAGTCTTGCGGTGAATCGTTGGATTTTTTGCGAGAGACGCTGGAGGCTGTCTTGTCTTGGACCCGGATTACCGAACCTAAACCGCCACGGTCAATGAGATCCGGGCGGGAGAGGACGGCAAAGGATGCGGGTTTTGTCAGTCAAAGTGGGTTCCTCGCTCCCTGTACAGCGAGGAAACGGCTTTAAGGGCGATGAAAGGGGGTTGGACGAGTGCGGTATCCTGGTGAACGGACAACCTGAAAGTTGGGTTTGGGATGCGAGATGCGCTGCGGGGGTGGATGTAGGTCCTGTCAGGGGGGTTCGCCTGCAAGGATGGGCAATTCAGTACACTCTATCCGTATATAAGGATCGCCAAAATCGAGAAAAAAACCAACCTCGAACCGATGACCACCTAGGGGGAGGGTGGTGCCAGGTCAGCATGGGCATGAAAATTTTTACGAGGACAGCACGCACTCAAGGGTCAACAAACGAAGATCGCTGTTTCTTTGTTGGTCAGTAATGGTGAAGAAGGATATCCCCCAACGCCGTGATAAGTGAATACGACGGCCTAAGGAGGGGCAATGGGGACGACTGAAGCAGTGAGTGGCGAGTGTCTTTCGCTGTTGGATATCAACCAAGCGGAGTTTCACCAGCTATCGATGACTTGATCGGACTCTGCCGGCTCTCCTCATAGGCTAGCCAACGCAGAGTCATATTCCACTCATCCACCGCCCCAACACACCGCCAGGCTGCAGCGAGGCATCCACATACACACCAGCTATGGCAAAAATCCGCATACTAGGCAATCTGCCTATGACACTTTCGCGTTTTGCGGATCGACGGCCCAAACAGGACGTTTCTCCTCATCGATCACCGAGGAACGACAAATGAAGGCAACAGTAAGCACCCTGGGCATCCGTTGTCGAGACGGTATCTATCAGGGTATTTTTGGACGGGCCTTTGTGGGGTACGTACGCTCACACAAAAAATCCGTCGTAATGCGCAGCAGTCCCCAATTCCAATTGGGGTGCGCCCGCGCGCGTCGCACCAGGGCGCCTCCAACCAAATGCGCTGGCGCTCCCAGCGCCATTACTCGTATGCGACAATCGGTCCCGCACGGCGTTGCTGGGGGACAGGGCAGGGGTGTACTTCCAACGCGCTTCAAGAAGCGTGTTACGTGCAAGTCATGATATATGAAAACTCATATCACGGCGGTGTCGAGCAGCACAACCCGCTCGCTCCAAACTATTGGTATGTATCCTTATATATCACGCCCAGCGACGAGAGCAATGTGCTTAGCGAGGACGCTTCGCCCTGCAGGACTTCATACCAGTAATACGGATCTACGCTCTACTTATTAATTACTGTACATGTCCTAGGGTGCCGGCATTGATACAACATCTGACGGGTTCTCGAAGGAAAACATCTCATATTAAATACGGCTGCCAAAGGTCACCTTTGAAAGGCGGCAAGCAGCGTCTGTGACAAGAAACAAGCCTTTGAACATACCATCCAGGACTCTAATTTCTGATCTCCAGTATTCCTCGTGTCCTGCCGATTCAGAATCTATGACGACCCCTAAAGTACAGTACGTGCCATTAACAGGCGCGCAGCGATTACTACGTACTCGCAGAATTTAGAGTTGAATAGTGAATGTCCTCTTTCTAGAAACGATCCATTGTCGTGAAGACTGGCTTGAGCCTGAGATACATATCACACGGATGAAGGTGATTTCATACGTAGCTTGACATACCGATCCAATGTATGAATACGAACGGCACGCCTCGAGGCGCTAACGGCCTATCCTCTTCAAAACATTTCCCGAGGATGAACAAGCTAGCTTCCGTATCTCCGAATCCTGAACCACCTTTCCCCTTCAACCCCTTCCTTATTCCCCATTCTTCCGCTCCCCATGCCTCCGGTCCCCGCCCGAAATCTCCGTGCAATCACACAGCGCACGGCGGGCTAATAATTAGTAACGAGGTCATATCATTTCTGCCTTTTTTTGACTTCGAGCCCGAGTTCTGGTTTTGAGTTTCATATGTTTGTTAGTAGTAATAATATAGATAAGTATAGATCTTCGGCGCTTCTGTGTTTCCAACGCTCCAAATTCTTTCTTTCCTCGTTAGGACTTTCTTTCTCATGCTTTTCATGTCTCGAGCTATGTACATACAAGGTCCAATGCACCGCAATACTCCGAACCCCCTACGCATCCAATGCGTCTTCTCCATTTCATCCTGAATCTGAAAGATCTCTTGCTACTTAGTATCCACTCATTCCACCCGACCCACTGCCTCCAAATCGCGAACGATCACCGGCCAGCCTTAGAGCTGCGCATGTCACTGAGGATACTTGTTCTATTGTGGCTTTGGCTATTTAAACATAGTCTTCGAGAGCTGCGATTGCTCGAAGATAAAGCGTTAAGAAGTCACCTACGTCGAAAGAAGCCCCGGAAGACGGACCTGCGCAGCAGCAACTTGAAATGTGACACTACCACGAAGGCAGCTGCATGCCACGATTCATTTCACTCGAACCAAAATCGAATGCGACACGCTGCGCATTCTCGCTCTGAATCAAACTGACCGGCAGCCACATTGTTACAAATGGATCTTTCGAATCACAATACTTGTCGAAATGAATTCTTATGTTGATTTAAACAAAAATAATCATCCTCCGACTCCGATGAAGCGGGGGCTATGTATGGATATGTACTCGAGTACAACTTAGAATCTCGGAGTATATCCGACTCGGAGACGACTTCTTTCCTTTCACTGCGGCGGCATGGGTTAAAAGAAGGACGGAAAGAAGGACGGAAATAGACCTTGCCAATCCGATCTTGTGTGTACAATGACTTGAGGAGAATGCGAAACTGCGGTCGTCGATTCGGAACAAATTAAGTACAAGTGCTTACCGCGGAATGCTTTGTTAGTCTCGGAGACGGTGTTATTTATGTCAATTTTTTAGATGATCAGTCTGAGTCGAGTACATATATACTAGTCTAAGAGTATTTGAGGATCGAGGGTGAGCTACTTGAAGGAATAACCGACATATGCGCAAAATGTTCTAATCAAACTAGGCCATTGTATGGAAATTCGCAGAGAAATCCCCCGATTGAATTCTAGGAATAAAATGGACTCGGGGCCTCTGACATATAGTACAGCACGTTGGCGTTCTCCGAGCTCGAGTATGGTTTAGAATTCCCCTTCGAGTCGTCGAAGAGCCTTCGATTCATAATACCCCAGAAGTACTCTGATGATTCTACGACTGAATCCCTCCACTAGCTCTAAAAGCATGCTACAAAGGCAGTTTTCAAGGTCATGCTACAAGCTAAGTATACCCTCTTTGAATAAGTGGTTCTATGAATGAACGCAAGATGACTTAGCCTAAATATTTTAGACGTTGTCGGCCGCAGAGTACTTGCCAATTGCAAGTGCAAGTGATCACCGGACACCGAATAAATAAGAGCGATAAGAAAAGACGAAGTACCCCACTGAGTGCTGGGTCATTCATTCCCTGCATGGACTCGTCGGCGGCCCGTACTGCCTTCTGCGCTATTCTTGCAATTGTATGTGTTCAAAACCGGTTCGTCGCTGATCATGCTGAGTTCAGCCAGTTAATTTGAGGACAAGCAAAAAACTAAAATACACCGCAAACGAAAGTGACAATCGCAGCGCGTGCGAGGGGAGCCGGCGCATAGCTTTTTCATGCACAATTCATGGTGTGATAACTGGGGATAGTTTACTACCAGCCTTGACATCGCATGCCAATGACAATTGTGTCATTGACATAAATCGATTAAAAAGAAATGAATCAACTGGAGCAAGAGCAAGAAATTGATATGATATCTATCTGTGATTCTTATGCTGTGTCTATTTTTTAACAACTCGAAGTCGAACTCGGCGAAGGCGAGCAGTCGAGTTCGGCCTCGAGGATGCTGAGATGGTGGTGCAGTGTAGTTGTGATGTGGGTGGCACAGTGTGGCGCATGGTGCCGCGCGTGCGTATATCCGGTCCGCGCGTGCTTCGCGCGTTGTCGGTCGAGTCCGTTATGTTGGGTGGGTGCCTCCACTCTTCCTTGACCCCGAAAGGATTCTCAAACAAATAGACTGTTTAAATAATGATCACTGAATGGACCGGCGTCGTACTTTCCGAGTTCAAGCCGTCTTCTCTGAAGAAGCAAATTTGCGCATGACGTGACTCCCAGAGCGCCAGTGGTACGGACGGTGTGCGACGCCACCCACGCTATGCCACCGTAATGCTGATAACTTCGTCAGAATCGCGGCTCGGAGGAACGTCAGTCAAAGGTTCACATCCTTTTGCCGATTGCATTATTATTACCATGCCCTTTATTCGGTTTACAGTTTTGTATGGGTGGCGCACTATGTCCCCACTTCAGCGCCGTGGACAGTCAACGCGTCACAGGGCCATGGTCTATTCTAAGCGCTTAATCCATGCCTCTCGAGAGAAGACACCTATTCATGGTCGTAAACATGATCAAAAGCATAAAGCTACAGCTGGACGAATGACTGAGAGCTGACCATCCTGGAAAGGCTTTCATTTTGCCCACACCGCCTGATCTGGATTTTAGAGGGCCGCGGCGTGTGCGCCATGTGCCACCAGCGTGTCCACCCCGCCCGAGCTCGAGATTATCATTCGGGGGAATGATATGATGTATATCCCTGAACAGATGTCAGTTGCAGAGTTGCACTTGTGTCGCAAACTTAAGGAGTTGTATGATTCAGATTGGAAGCTGATTTGATAATGCCTCGACCTCGGAGAGTTCCTTTTCAATGCCACCCTGCCCTATCAAGCAAGCTCGCGGGTACTTTTATGGTATGTTCCTCTGATGAACCACTGGCCCACTAGCTTCGTCAGTTCGTTTGCTGCGAGGTACAGATAGTGATCAGATCTGAAGCGGCTCTTGTTATTACTCAATCTTTCTTCGACAATCTCCTCAGATAATGATTAGTACATCCACGATTTCGAAGGCTCTGGCGCAGCCCACAAGACATCAAGAACTCACTTCCGCGATAGGGTATTCTCTTGTATTTTTGCGCCAGGGATAATCATATCTTCCGAGGCGACGACGTTGATCAACGACTACCGTATTTGTCCCAACCCCAGTCTCTCCGAAGCCAAAGTAAGACGTGAGATAATATTCCTGGTAGAATTTCCCCAACGGCCGTAAGTACTTATAACACGGCGCCAAAACATACCCGACATTGGCGTATGTATTGAGGACAGCGCTGCAGCCCATGTGGGACGTGGTGCGGAGCCAGTTCGTGTTTGGCGGCGGTGGAACTCGGGACGGGTCGCTCGAGGGATCGTCTCTGGTCATGGGGTATGCGTGCTGAACGTTTCTTGCATTTAATAGACCAGACCAAGGTGTGCCGTACAGTCAGAAACTGGGGACAAAAAGGCAGCAAATGGTGTCAGCAGTCGTGCCGAGGCGAGCCAAGATATTGCGACTCCAGCGCCTGGCTCTCATAGGTTCGCCGAGTGTAGGCTGGAGGAGAGAAAGATGAAATCCGAGAACCAACGGTGCGGTTCGACCCCACCAACGCCGATTCGGACAAGGCAGCGGCGTGAAAGTGTGTCTTCGAATAAAGTTCTGCATGATATCTCGTGTTTGCCGTCCTTCATTTGAGACGACACTGTGTATTGAAGTCTATGATGCTGAGAGACTGAAAAACCAATAGAAACAGATGACACCTAGGATGCCGCGTCGTGACAGCGCGTGAACGATGATAATATTCGGAAGGAAGCGCTCATCGGTGTCCATTGATCATGATGATGGGTCGGCGTTGCTACGGTGGACGTTTATAGTTTATGTGGGGGTATACATGCGCGATTGGCTTCCACACGTCGATTCCGGAATTCTCATAGTGGGTGCGATTGCCTTGAAACTAGCGCATTGCCTAATTAGATATAGCAACTAATTGCGATGAGTTCTTCAAACGAGAGAAACAGGGCGGAGTACACATACCCAGAGATGAATAACTTGTATGGACAAACTGGTCACAGTAGTAAGCTTAGACTTCTAGAAAATCTGTCTAACGACAAATCATTCATACCACGCCTTACAACAAACTGTCTATCGCTGATCTATTTTTGATTCGCCCAGGGTGCCTTAGTCGCCCCAGAATATCGGTTTGAGGGAGGTAAAGTTGTACGAGGCAGAACAGTGGCTCTCGCAGATGGCTCAGGAGCGACCGTCGCAGAATTTGCTGATGCCCAGGGTGCTGCTGTAGATGGATATATTTGATTCGTACCCAGCGTCGGCGGTGAATTTAATGGCCTTGTGTGTAATGCAATTTCGTTGGGCACATTGTCGATACTCTCCCACTCCAACAACCCACCCAAGGGGATGTGTTGAACCACAACGCGCTTTCCCAAAACTTCGGCCTGGATTGGGAGAGCGAAAATCAGAGACCACACGTAAAGGCTGAACCGAACGCTCTGCACACCTCGTACATCTTGAATAGGCCCGAATTAACCTTGCCCCAATTGGGCACCCCGGCGGCGATGGAGTGAAGTTGCGATGAGTGCTCGTGAAAAGGGCCATACTTGACATCGTGGATTCGCATTATGGCCATGAAATACAGGTTCGTTGGCGGTAAAGGGGGTCGGAGGACCGCCGATACAGATATATCTGTCTGATCTTCGTTACCGTAAAAGAAGTTAGAACAACTCGAATGTACGGCAAGCCAACCAACAGTACCTCGGAGTTCACCGCTCCCAAATATGTAGGGTAGAAAACAATAATCATCGAGCCCCCATACTCCATGGCTGCCGGCCGGTTCAAGTCTGTACACATCTTGCAGTTTCCAGCAGACCCCCAGATAACGCAAGAACACATTTAAGACTAGATCGCGCTCTTCCTCCGGTTCAGGCTGCAGAAATCGTACGAGCGTTAAGCACAGCAGAAACAGGGCAAAGGAGGTCTCGTGCCCTGTACCGTAGTCCATTCGGCCAAAAGATCCAAAAGCCGAGAGAAAGTAGGGTTTTATGAGTGGGATAATTACCGAGAATCTAGGCCCCAGAAGTCTCTCGAGCATGTCGTCGGCTCTCTGCCCAAAGGGTGCATATTATATACAAGCTAAGGCAGTTGGCCAAATGAATTACGGACCTCCTCCAAGCGTTGGCCCCACGTCCTAAATGCCAGATTTCCAAATCTCTGCGGCGTCTGAAGTGGAGGGATCTCTTCAACCCAGTGGTCCAGATCGTCGAGAAGAGTAAGGAGCTTTTCAACCGACTACTTGGATTGGTTATCAGGACGCGACAGACTGGTGCAGATCATACCTGACTGCGTTTAGAAGGCTCCCAGGGCAGAAAACATCCCACTACTGATTCATTGAGCCGACGCAGAAAAAGTTGGTAATCGCTGTACGATCGTGTGGTCTTCCAGTGGTCGATATCATGATCGGTCTGAATTTTCAGGGTAGGTGGTGTTAGGCCAGGGACGTCCGAAAGGAATATCTGCCTCAAAGACGGCAGCCCGTCGGACATTATGTTGATGATTACTCGCTGGATGATCGTTTCCACAAAACCGGTCGGCGATGTTGTAAGTTGGAACGCAAGAGGTGAACGTACAACTTGTGACGCTTGTGACCGGTGGCCGAAAATGCACGTGATGTTACGTCAAAGCTGACGGCCCGACTATGCCAAAGCGGAGTCACGTACACCACAAGTCACAGACGACGCGCTTGTGTCACGGTGACTCAAGCTTGAACCGAAGCCACTATACCAAACGCGAATTCAACACAAACTCCTCTTCCTTGCCTAAGTATCGCCCAAGATGCCCCCGTACGATGATTGGAACAAAATTGATGAGGATGAAGATGAGGAACTCCAGGACTTCTCGGTGAGTTCAGTCAATGACCAGAAACGTCATAAATTCACCGTAAAACGCGCCAGATGTTCGAGACGAAACGGGATGTGATTTTATTCTGTATAGACTGCTCTGAATCCATGTTGGAGCAGTACGAGTCGTCGAAGTATGAAGATAAACAAACTTGCAAACTGTACGACGCTCTCGAAGCTGCCATGAATATCCAGAAAAAGAAAATCATTTCCGGCCCGAACGATTTAGTGGGCATCTTGCTCTTCAACACAGTGAGATAGTAATCTCTCCCAAAGAGCTTTTGAGTGACCTTTGTTTATAACTGAAGACCAGAAAATCCGAAGTCAATCGGAACCAAGGTTCAGAAATCAAACGCAACACTTTTCTATATCAACCCATTGCCCCACTGAGTGCGCCGACGATACAGGAACTCATACGATTGCTCGACGGTTTGTCTGTTCCAGTCGATCGGAAGACTGTCACTTATCACTTTTGATAAGCCGCTCTGGAAGATCAACGTGAACTGAGAACAGAATTCCCACCACTCACTGAAGGAAGAGTACCCATGGGCGACGTTTTCACGAGCTGCAACTGGGTATTGCGTGATGGGTTAGATCAACTTCACTGTCTTGAATGCTATTTCTCACTCAATCATTAGTGCTCCGAAAACTGCGTCCAAGCGTGTTTTCCTCATTACAGACGAAGACAACCCTCATCCTGGCCTTGGTAGTCACCAGCTAACAACGTCAGCCAGAACGACTCTGGTCGTGAGTATCCGAGTGCATCTGGTGCTGCGAACGTTTGACGCCCAATGGTTTCCAGGATCTTATACAAGCTGGGGTCACCGTGGAACCCTTTTTCATTAGCACGGACGAAAAACCGTTCGATATGTCAAAGTTTTATTCCGTAAGCCCTATTGAGTTTTTTTTTTGGTCGCCGATGCCTTTTCATCATTCTCCCAAAGTCCGTATTAGGGCCCACCAATCTCGTAGATGAATATGAACTAGCAGAAGACGGCTCCGTACTTCCAGAAAACATTTCTATTTCCAGAGTTGAGGAATTGCTGGAACAAATGCGCTTTCGAGAAGTCCCGAAGCGTGCTCTGTTTTCCATTCCGTTTCATTTGGCGAAGGGCTTTACAATTGGAATTAAAGGGTTCGTCGATATCACGATAACCCAGTTGCTCGGGAATCTCACAAATTATACCTCCCTTTATAGGTATAGCCTGGTAACAGAGCAAACGAAGGGCACCTACGAATATTTCGTCGATCTCGGCGACAGAATGGAAGTCGCCGCCGTCAAAACGTCGTATGTGGACGAGGTTCGAAGCTCCATATATCAGATGACAGACCCCACATTGAAAAAATTTACTCCAGGACCGACAAGCAGAAGCTGATCGAACAAAGATTGTATATGGAACTGATCTAGGCGCGAGCTCAGCCGCGGACGAAGAGGAACAAGATAACGAAGAATCCACTACTTCTGGAGTCCGTGTCGTTAAGACTGGCAATCGCGTGAGTCTACTTCTCATAACATAGTTCCTGACATGACCTAGACCAGTACTTATGTGACTCTCAGCCATTCTACACGGCAGAAGAGATTCGCTCTTTTCGTACGATGGGTCTTGAACCGGGTCAGTTTGATATCTGTATCTGACTTGTTTCCATTTCGCTCATTCCCTTTCTAGGAATCAAACTCTTGGGATTCAAAGACCGGAGTGAACTGGAGTTTGAGGACAATGTTAGACACTCCCAATTTATATATCCGGACGAAATGGTGCGAAATAATCTATATGAAATCGTGACCCGTGATTTGACGAGGCGTATGGCTTCATCAGGCATACTCGGGGAGCAAACGGACTTTCAGCGCGCTACTCAAGTCCATGTTGAAGAAAGACAAGATCGGACTGGCGCTTGTGCTGACTAGACGAAACTCCTCGCCCGTGTTTTGCGCGTTACTGCCTCAGGTGCGGCCTCGAGGTATAAAATCGTCCCCCAAAATTAAAAACTGTATTAGGAGGAGAAAAAGGACGAATTTGGATGGCCTGACCCAGCTGGCTTCCATCTTATTCAACTCCCTTTTGCGGACGACATCAGGCAGGCCCCGATTCAGGAGGCCTTCAAAGGTAGCTATTTGTGGATACCCTTTGAGTTTCACTGATCAGCTCGCACCCCCAAATCAAAAATAGCGTCCAAGGATATCGTGGAATATGCCTATGCATGGGTGGACAAACTTATCATAAAAAATATCGGAACATACCCGCCGGACTCGTATCCCAATCCTGGTAGGTCGCTATTCATTGAACTATATTCCACAGAATGACCCCGCTGACTTTCTCGGTGAATCCTTTTAGCCCTAGCGTACCACAATGCACAGCTACAAGCTAGCGCGTTCCGCGAAGAGTTCGATCCAGATTCATTTGAAGACCTATCGCTGCCCAAGACAGGTTCTATGCATAAGGTCTGTAGAATTGGCGAGGTTATTCAGTTGATCCTTATCCTAACCTCCTTGTCATGAACCAGCGAGCTGGGAAGCTGATGAAATTGTGGAAAACCGAGCTGCAGAATGATCCCTCCGCGAGCATCGTGGTTCCAGCAACTGGCACCAAGCGCAAAGCGGTTCGTATGAAATAGTGCGAACTGCGGTCCATATGGTCTAATATCTAAAGCAGGACGTGAGCGTCGATGAGGCCGAGATTAGGAGCAAATACGAGGCAGGCCACCTCGCCAAGGTAGGCCGCAATTTTTAGCATCTGATTGAGTTATGCATTAATGACCTTTGGCGGCACATAGTTACGCGTGGATCAATTGAAGGTACGGGTCTTTGTTATGTCCGAAAAACCATATTTTGTTAACAGGCGCCCTACGTAGGAATTCTTGAAGTCGAAAGGGCAGTCCGTATCTGGGAAGAAAGACGAGCTTATTGGACGAGTCGCTCAGTGGATTGAGGAGCATTGAGTTTCTTTATCGTCCTGGAGGTCTTCGTATCCATAGTAGAATGGACTATTTTACTATTCCCCTCACGTTCCCCTTGTCCCCCCTTCCTCTGTTGGCCTTCGCTGCGCTGGAATACGGTCATCCAGGTACATATGACCCAAATTGTTCTTCCTTGCTATGTCAAATCCATCGCAGATAAGCAGACTAGCCGACATACCGTGGATGACTTTTCTACATAAGCTTTCGTACCAAGTTGGTTATATTCCCTTTGTTCCCGGCATACGTGCCACTTTCTACACCGATTTTCCAGAGAAACCAAACAGGCAACCTAGTTTTTTCACACTGTCGTCGCGGATCAGCCTCGACGATGTAACCATGTATGGCGCTTTTGACCGACGTTTATGAACTTTGGGCCTTGGTAGATAACGATCCTGTACTTCAGTGCGAAATTATTACATGAGGTGTAATCTCAGCAAGCCTCATGGTCAGGCCTTAGCTATATCTTCTATATACAAAGGATGATTACTTTTGTATATACAAGCGCTCTGGTATGGTAAGTACCAAGTCAGCTTCGTTACACCAACTCCCACTAAGCATAGAGGATTCTTATTGTTGTTTTAGTAGGCTTCGTTTTCGAGTTCTACGTATGTAAGAAGGAAGAAGTCGCTCCTGACGCGCCCGTACCGGCTTCATATTGACGCTTTTGACAGCCGAGCACTTGCAAAAGGAGATCCTGAAAACGCTAGAGAAAATTCAAGACGTTTGCAACCTCTTCTTGATCTAAATAATTTGAATCGACTTCTCTTTCGAATTCGGGGGAACCCAAGCTTTTGTCAGCGGATTATGAGCACGCGAAAACGGCCGTGACATTGAATTTGTCCGAGGGGAATGAAAGGAGGAGAACACTAGCAGTAACTGCGATGTATACACGTACACATACCTAGAAAAGCTGATTTTTCCTACGCTTGGATGTCCACAACTTCAACCGTCGCGGTGTACGGAAAAACGCTACGCTGGCATTTCGGAAATGCATGAGCAAGACCAACCTTCTACACAAACTGCAGCGGTTGTCGGACTCGTCCGTCGTTGTGTCAACCATTATTGGCGCACATCTTCGTGAGTATCCGAGTCCCGTTAATTTTCGTTGATGAATTCATATTGGTTTCTCCGATCGCAAATTGAATCGGATTGAATCTATGGAAAACTGCAGGAGATTTCAGGAAAGCAAAGCCATTTGAATACAATGAATAACATATATACTCAAGTTTAACAGAGAAAGTTCATGGATTGTTCTGCAAGCAACGGTAGTTAGGCATAGCGCAGTCTTGGGTATTATATGGACTTCCCATAGATAGATAAACTGCTTCGGTTGCTGGCCCTTGGGCGTTCTTTCCGGAATGTATGCGAGTAATTGAAAATGGACCAACTGCCGCTAGCTGAACCGCTGTAGTTTGCGCCGGAGGAGCCCTACATACCAACGGCGCCATATAACATGACAGAGGTTCTGATAGTGCATTAGTTGTGAACGATCGATGCTAATGGGGTACGCGTTGGGAATAACAGAGGCTTTGGGTTCAGATAAGCCTCCACAGTGCTTCTAGCTTCGTCGCTACAATATGTAAAGGGAAAACGATTTAATCCGAGTCTCCTGACACGATAAACCGGCGTATTTCATAACTATGTGCCACAAGATGTGAACCTATCGTGCGCGTGAGATGCGCCAGACATGCTCATAGTTATCTTGCTAAAAATACGGTGCACCACGACGCGCTGCGCCATCAAAATATCGTAGCGTAAAGGTGTCATAATTAGAGGTGCTCACCATCGCAGAGAATAAAGTACTTGTAAAATACATACAAAAAATAGCCAGGCATGTGACTAGGAGAGCTCACGGCACGTACATATACACGAACGGCAAATTGCGAAACTAGCGTTGAATCATCCCGAATCCGTTAAATGGAATGGCCCCTAACACATCCCGCGTCCCTGGTCGAGTGAAAATAATGGGATTTAAGAAGGTTTTAAAGAGGTTTAGAATTGGGCGGCCCGCGGGCGAGTTGTGTTTAAACTTTATTTCTCGGGCCCCTGAGTATGTCTGATCCAGAGGTGGCCTCCGTAACAACGACGACGAGGCACCGAATAGCAACGCATTTTGAACGAAGTGAGAATTCTGGAATCTGATATCGAAGCCCCACCGCCGCTCGGGAGGCGGAATATATTTGCACGAAGGGGATGCACTAGGCCGCCATACATATGTAGGAACAAGCATTATAGTACTTATAACCGTAGCGCCGGTGCGTGGGTACTGGATGTCTCGCGCAGGCGAAATGTGAGTGCGATAAGGCCCTGCTCGTGCCAACGCATTAAGTCTTTCTGGATCGTCTGCGTGATGGCCTTTTCCACGTCCTTGTCGAATAGGTTGTCGTGGTATGCGATGAAGTTGATCTTTTTGATGGCGCTGTACTGCGGTTCCTCGAGTCCGACAGTAAGGCAGCGGAGGAACGGACGGTCGAGGTGAAATTGGCGCGAGGAAGCAAACCGAATCTCCAGCACGTCCAGACAGGGGTGGTTCGTCTTCGCTAGCCCGTATAAGACTCGAGGCACCCAGTCCATGAAGGAGAGGACGCGGGTAGAAGAACCAATTCTAATATGTCGCAGACGGGGAGTGACAGAAAGGTCTAGAGCGTTTACGAGATGCTCCAGTAAAGAAGAATCTGCAAAAGAAGAAATATATTTGTGTGAGCAAGGATCGTTGCGATCTCTCGGCGACTTGTTGGGACAAAGCAAAAGAGCTTACATGGGAGCTGAAAATCGATGTCGAGTGTGCGAAGCGATGGCCCAATTGTTCGGAGAAGGGTTTGAATATCCGCCTGCGTCAACCACCCAAGGCTGTATATGTCTTCTGGGTCAATCGACGACACAGGACCTTCTAACGTCCACTTGATGGTGGTTCGACGGGCCGATACGCTGTGTATCACCAAAGCGAGTACGAAATCTCCTGAAGGGATTTTGGAACGTATTTCTTCTGGCCAGTCGCACCGCACATCGTCGAAATTGACGTGTTTCAACGCAGGGAAAAGCCCAATGAACCCAATGAAGTCCTTTGGGCCAACAAACGTAAGCCGACGAAGGGTGAGAGTCGTGAGATAAGGAAAAGAAAATGCCGAAAAATGCTGAAGCCCCAGCCTGCAGTCTCCACCGTCTTTCTTCAACTCGAGCGAAGTCACCTTCGACCACTGACACGTCTTTTCCAAAACACTGGTCAGCGCGATGTGCTCCGATGCCGTCCAATGTCCTTCACATCCTTTCGTTCGCAAATGCAGATCCTTAATGGCGGGGAGAATCCCCGAGCAAGAGAATGGGGAGTCCACGATGCTGGAGAAGTGTTCCGCGGTTGTTTGGTTGATGTGGACTTCTGCGAATGCATGGCGGTAAATCTTCAGGCGCCAATGTTGGCAAACTGCAGAGAGAGCCCGTGTTTCTTCTTCGTCGGACGAAAATAGCAAGTCCAAAATGATGTCTTGCAGTTCAACGGGCAGACGCGGGCACAGCGAAGAAGCCATGACGTTGTCTGACTTTATAAGAGGTTTTTGCTGACTTGGTGAGTGTTTTCCTGGTTTATGAGCAACATCATGCACTCACTCGAGGATGGGGGAGTTTGCAAAACTGTGGGTTACTGGTCTGCCCCTGCGCACAATATCCGTATCCCTCGGAAAATTGAAGATCCCGGATGGTTATATGCGAAAATACTGCACGCCACAACGATAAGTATCCTTTAGTATAGCAAAAGAGCGAACATACCTGAAGAACGTATCCTTGAGGTTCTAATATGCGTGCAAGTGCAAGTATAGGGACTGCGTCATCACAGCTGTAGGAGAAGGCGTATCAAGGGCCTTAATGGTGATGAAACGCCACCCAACGACGACCATTGTGGGCAATAATCAGGAAGATATTTCGGCAGAAACGGAACCGAAGTGATGACCAGGCGTCTCACAAACGCCGGGATAATGAGGGTACAGTGCCCACAGCTTTTCAACAGAGCCCCATGGCGGCAGGCGAGGTGTGTGGGCGCCGTTTCTAAAAAAGGCGCCGGCTAGATCCGAATTACGCCATCTTATCCGATAACGCGTCTGACTAACCAGGCTCGGCCATTCGCCGCTTTTCTCATAACACTCGTCCAACCTTCAAGTACTTGTTTCTCTTCTTCACAACACGATGTCCAGCTCAAATTTCGTTGATGTCACCTCTCCGACGCACTTTCAGGAGCTTTTGTCCCAGGACCTCAACAGAGTCTCCGTCATCAACTTCTGGGCGCCATGGGCCGAGCCCTGCAAACAAATGAACGAAGTAGCGAAAGAGCTGTCGGTGAAGTATCCTGCGGCTCTTTTCTTGCAGGTAAGCATGTCCAGAACAATAAGTATTTATTGTGGATAGTAAACGATGAGGTAATACATAGGTTGAGGCGGAAGAGCAGTCAGATATCTCCGAATCTTTCGACATAGAGGCGGTCCCTTCTTTCATCATTTTACGGGTGAGTCTACTCCCCGGTGGGCGATGGACGTCTTGATAACACTGAGTATTCGCAGGGACACACTCTTCTGAACCGTATATCCGGCGCGGATGCTGCTGGGCTGATACAAGCAGTTGCAACCCACGCTTCAAGTCCACACTACAATCCCCTTTCGCGGACCGACAATGCACCTGCAAAGGCACCTACAGTAGTCCCATCCGGAGTTGGAGAAAAGGAAGAAACGCCAGAACAGCTGAACGATAGGCTTCGCAGGCTGATGAACCAAAGCACGGTGGTTCTGTTCATGAAGGGTACTCCGGAAGCACCAAGATGCGGATTCTCTCGCAGAATTTCTGGCTTGTTGAAGGACAAGAATGTTTCATTTACCCACTTTGATATCCTATCGGACGAGAGCGTGCGGCAAGGTACGTTTACACTCTTGGAACGATAACGTAAAGCTTGTTTCTGATATTTTCATAGGCTTGAAAGTTCTGAATGACTGGCCCACCTTCCCCCAACTGATCGTCAAGGGCGAATTGGTTGGCGGCTTGGACATCGTGCAGGAGATGGTGGATAACGGCGAGTTTGCTGAGTTGATTGCATAATTCTTCTCTTGGGTCTGTAATATAGGTTCGCTTTTTATTTCATTTCCTCGTTGATCATGAGGTGCACATCATCTACCCCGCCTGAATTTTGCGGTCCGGCCCGGCCCACACTCGATCTCGATGGTAGCCAGCAGTTGTGAAGCCTTCACGAGCCATATACCCCAGAAGGTCCATTTATCCCGGTCTTGCCCCCGGTAGTGGGTTGCTTCCGGTGTCATCTTCGAGTCCGCAAGGGGTTCTCAACGATTCGGACGAATGAATATCTCCATACGCTGCAAATAAGCTCTTCGATGATCCTTATCTACATTGTGAGTTCACGACATTTGAATGCAGCGTGGGATCCACAACGACAAGTGCCATGCGTTCGGGTCATCGAGGCTTCAAGCTTTCAAGGCTAAGTGTAGGTAGAAAGGCCAGCATGAACTTTTCATCTTACCTCACTCTCCCATACACTGAATGAACTATAATTATATCAGTGGAATTTTAACGGCGTCAATTTTGCGATACTTACACGGCGCTGGCGGCTGCTGCCAGCCAGAGCATCGTGAAGTAAATAACGGAAGTCCTTGAAGTCGGGGGTTTACGCTCAATTTAATCTGTGCGTACCTTGAAAACACTCTTTATCTCCCTTTTCTCCCTTTGTTGTTCTCCGCTTCAGTAGGCATCACATCGAACCACATGGGCAAACTCGCGAGCGACCCCGGATGCCGCCAAACAAGTTTTCTTCAAAGTCCACGTGTGGCTTTTGTGCGTCGCACAGTCCTGTTATTGGTTCTTCCTACAACATTGGAAAATTCTCTTTCGCTACTTATTTAACGACTAATCTGCGCATAAGATGATTAAGAGAGCCAATCAACTAAGGCCAAATTAGACCAATTCAAGTGATGCACCTTGTGGAAGTTATTGTATATACTTACCTGTATTCAGGAAATATGTACTGAATATCTGTGCGAGCTGAGGTCCACCTTACAGTAGAAAAAGCAAGACCGTCGCGCAAACGTGTATAAATCAAGGTCCATTCTAATACTGGGAAGAACCTGGAAAGCCGCCCCACCCTATCCACGTCCCGCACCACAGATCCATATGCTCTACATCTCTTTGAACGCTAAGGCTCCTTAATGTTTCCGATATCACTTCCCATTTGACAGGCTTGCGCGTGTACAGATTCAAAATCGGAATACACTGCAATGCAGGTATGCGGATGAGCTGGAAAACAATCTCTTCGGACATATACTCGTCTTTAATCAGTAACAGATGAAGTCCTGTCGAAGGCGGTTTGGCTCGACAAAGTTGTTGGTCGATGGGTGAGTCTTGGTCGATGTTCATAGAGCGATTGACTAGGTCTTCGATTCGGTAACAGCTGCTACGGCGCGTTTCGAAATTGTATATGCAGAGAGATTGGAGGGAAGGAAAGGTAAATCTCTCTAATATCCTCGTGCAATCGCAAGCAGCGCCTCCAAATCCAACAGAGAGCTCTTTGAGCTTCAGCAAAGTGAGTATAGTGCCTTGCTTCGGACCAACCGTGGAGATCGATTCAAGTTCGCCGTCGTCCATCTCATTGTTGACGATGCATTCGATGGCCACAAATGACGCGTTAACACAGCACGACAAGAAAGCCACTGCCTCGTTCATGGTGAGGCCTGTCCGCAATTGAATTTGATCTAATCGTTTCCAAAGGCTAGATCTATCAAGAATATCATGATTTCGCAAGGGCAAGAACATCTGTTCCCGCGGAAGCGCGCTGTCCCACGTCAGCAGCCGTAACGACGATAAGGAGTCAAGGGAATTATCCATGAACTGGAGTAGCTGAGGAGGCATAGAGGCGGCGTTTACTGCCGTGAACTGGATGGATATCTGCATCAAATTCGAAGCGTTGACCAGCGACATTTGCATGAACGCAGAAGCGGATTCGAAGTCGAGAGTTATATCAAGTCTCCGCCATCGACGCATCTCCGTCGCGATGAGCCTCAAAGCAATATTAATTCGGCTGTGATATAGGTGTTGGTGTGGTTCGAATGGACGGGATACGTGAGGATTCGTGTTCGCATCAATCCTCGGAGGATAAACGCAATCTAGCGATAAAGACAGCGGTTGGTCTTTGGAGCGCTGAATCCACTGTTTAAGTAGGTCGGGATGGTGGTTATTGCTGACGCGTATTGAAGACCAGAGATGCGCCATAGAAATAGCGATGTGTCTCCAACGACCACATACGTGGGTAATACATAGTGGACCAAATCGAGGGTCGGCGTCGACGAACAAAGGGCTTGCGGAAACCGAACTTTGAGATGTCAGAGTTCCGAAGGTGTAGTATTCGAATACAACTTTGAGAACAGGATCAGGAAGAAGTGTCGTCCAATCGATATGGTTATACTCTTGTAATGGTTGGAGGCGTGTATCAGTGTTAGTTCAAGGACTGCATGTCCACGACATCCGACGCACCTGATTTGTCAGACTCCGATGGGCAATAGTCTTTTGCCTTCCTCTCTTTCGTGAAAAAACCCTTTATCTTCCTAATCAATGAAGAGATTGTATTCATTCTGTGAAAAGGAAGGGAATTATTGCCTTCCAAAGTAAGTTTGAAGGTGGTGGTTCCAAATTACATAAGTATACTAGGTTGCAACCTTGATGCACGCCAACAATTCTTATGCACTGCACTGTGCGCTTATTCATAATGGCAACCTGACTCATATAATACATATTTATAGGCTTTCTTGACAATTACTGAAGTGACTAGACGATGCCGTCACTCCTGATAGCACACTGGCCAAAGTCTTTCTTCACGAGGCCTTCAGGTGTGGGGAGGATATCCTGAAGCAAAATGTCAGTTGAGTTGGATGATAAAGCGAAATACATATTTTCACGAACATGATCAAATATTCCAGTAGGAATAGCCAGTGTGACACAGGCATTCGGCGAATCCTGCCAAAAGCAATGAGTTGTCAACACAGAGAGAAAATGGAAGAAGCTTACAACAACTGCTCCGACATGACTTTCAACTGGTGCAGCGGACAAAAGCAAATCTAGAAAATAGTCAATATTAAATTGAGTGCATCCGACAAGAGGACTTACAGCATTGTTCACGAGCTTTGAGAAGTGATTAAGAAATATGTGTTTGCATAATATGCGAAGGGATGGGTTCACGTACTGTATCCAAGCTGTAGGCGGGAGAATCAGCAACTTGTATCTTGTGTTACAAACCAAAATCAAATGCTTACTTTCATCAGATACGCAATAGCGTTCAAAGCTGCTTGTTTGTATGCAACCGTCCTAATTCAAGTATCGATGACCATCTGAATGAGACCGAATGATATTGACTTACGCATCCATATTGTATTGCTTCCCGTCACCGTCTACATTTCATGAGATGGCGTCCTTAGGCTAAGAAGATCATCGACTTACGAATATCGACACTCAAACCTTCGAACACAAGCTGTCAAGAGATTAGCAACATGAGAGGATGGCCCTCAAATTCAAGCAACACGATTATATTTACCTTCTGAGAGTACATAGGGTCAATAGGAGACGGCTAAAACACAAAGCGTTGGACATCAAAAGCAGAACTGCGAAAGCTGGGATAAAGCTGACCAGGAAGATAGGCTGCTTCAAGGCGAACTTCTCTACTCCTCCCTTGATGATACTAGTGCTGAAAGTGATGATTCCGGCCTTGAAAATTCAAAAATTCAAGTCGATGATTTTTCGTAATGCCATGATTGACATACCATTTCAATCGCTCCACAGAACGACATCTAAAAAGGACAGTCAATGACAGGACCTCCACGAGAAATGTGAACGTTCGCGTTTACCTCTCCCTTTGAAAGAAAGATGTTCAGGCCAAGTTAATCTGATCTCGCAAATGGACTGACTCACATCTCCTTGAGAGAAATGCAGATCGCCGACCGAGAGATTTGCTCCTTTAACGAATACAGGGAAATAGCAACGAGAACCCCTGGCAATGTATCAGTAACTAGATAAAATTATTTAACGAGTAGAATCAGGAATACCTCGAAAGATTCTTAATCTACGAGTGGATAGGTTCAGCCAACTTCAAAAGGCAATTGAACGTCATAGGCTCACATCACAATTTCCTCCGTGCTCACGTCCTGGGACAGTGCGTGCACCCTCCTTAGCAATCTTCTCCATGACCTTCGGGTCAAGGTCTTGTCCTACATAAGCGCCAATAGGCTCGGGTGGGAACGCAACGGGAGGCACAGAGACACCATGCGCCTCGATGAGCGCTCCTTCACGTTTGTTCCAAGTAGCGAGGAGCTCTGCAGACGGAGCGGTGCCTATCAGGCCTGGATGGGTTACGCCGGCGAATCGCACTCCTGGGATATGGCGAGACGTAGCATAGACGCCTACAAATAATGTCAATGACAAGTAATCAACAAGTGGAAGGACCTTACCGTTGAGGTCCCAGATGGCCTTTGCAGCTTTGCTGTTAAATTCCTTGGCTAAAAGCATAGTATTAGAAACCAGCTTTCTCGAGAAGAGTAAACGAGGGACATACCGAAAAGTCCACCTCCATTCTCGAGCTCGAAGATACCCTATAGCGTGTTATCATTATCAGATCAAAGACCGCTGCTCATCGAGTAAACGAATTACGGTGTATCCCCAAGGCATTTTATCAAACGGTTTGACTGATGGAATAATTATCGAATATGGCAACAATGGAAGGCTACCTCGACTTACTGTCGAGAATGTCGACTACCAAGCAATCCCCTGGTTCAGCACCTTCCACCGCAATAGGGCCAGAAAGGTTGTGAATCTTCGTCAAATCCACATTCTTGACGTCGTCGCTGCCTGAAGATGGCATTGATTTGTCTAAACATGACACGAAGAGAATATAACTCACAATCATTGTTGCCAATTTGCGCCCCGGTCCAATCTGCACGCGCAACGATCTCAACTCGATATCCCTTCAAATACGGTACTGCAATTCCTACCAACACATTCAATCTTGAAGGTCTGAATGTTTCAAAGATGTCAGTCATCAGGGCACCAAACCATCGGATGAGATGCATATTCACTTGTCCGGGCTTCACAGTTGCGATGGGAGGAATATCAGGACTGACAATTTAATTTAGTCGGGACAACAACGCAGATGTACAAGTAACGTACTGCCAACGATTGTGAATACCCTACGTAACACCAAATTCAGCATGGATGCATACAACATCGGCTAGGAAAACCTACTTTCTGTTGATCGGCAGGGCTGTAATAAGTGGAGAGGGTTAGGCGATCCCTTTCAATTCTGATAGCCTTAATTAATGTTCTTACATGAACGGATCAACCTAGCCCAACATGAGGTCAATTTCACCTCGACGGATAGACGCTCAAGGTCAACTTACTGAGATCAGGGTTGGGTGAGGTATCGAATTCTCTGCAGTAGCCATAAGGTGTTTAGGGAGGATACAATGTTAATCTCTGAGCTCGAGTGAGAGTGAGAGGAAGACGGTGAGCGTCGATGCTTATTTGTCTCAACTCGTGCGACGTTCATGGTATAAATAGCGGAGAAGATATACAGGCCTATAGATAAGACATATGTGTAACAGTTCCTGGGAAAGGAATGAGGCGGACGATACGACGTGAGATAAGATGGAAGGACTGCTCACCTGGACAATTGATTTGAGGGCCATCCAAGTCGAAGATATCAAGCCGAAATCACTTGGTTAAGGGTCACGAGTTGAGATTGGTGAGAACTTCGGTTTGGAGGGCATTATGATAGATGTACTGTGGCCAAAAGTCATTCTAGGGATTAGTGCAGGATGTCATTCGTATTCTCATGATGCTGCGTATGGGGCGCTGGATGTAGTTTACGGCTTCTACATAGCCTTCAAGAAGACTTCATACCCCTCGCTCGTGCGTATGCTCTAATCATAGATGTTCGAAAAGGCACCGATAATATCTTTCGTTTGGGGACGTAACTATAGTCAGATAAGAGAAGAAAATGGATAAGAGAGCACAAATGTTGATACAAGACGCAAAACGATAACACAGCACCTCCGTCAAATTGCCTCTCTGCGGCCTTTTAATCCACCCTCTTGATAGCATATCTGTCCCAGCTCGGATACGTGGCGCAATCGGCGCGCATAGCCTCCATCTCTTTGGCCTTTCTCGATCGCATGGTACCAGCCTTCTCCTTCCCATGTCGACTGGGTGCTGGCGATTGTTGGTGATTTCGAGGAGCCTCTGCTGCTGGGTTGCCCGTTTTTCGCTGTTTCCCTGGAGGATCTACTGCCCCTGAAAGTAAAGAGATCTTCAACTTTCGTTCGTCCGCTCTGGTCTTCGGAAACGGAGGCTGCTTAGTCGGCTTGGGTTCTGGTATTCCTAGACGCCGCAGATTCTCTGCATGCTTTTCATTTTGGGCATCCGGGGAATGTTTCGATGACGATGGATTTGTTTCACCGCCCGAAGCATTGGCAGTACTTGCATCTTCGTTGGGGTAGAGGAGCGCTTTAAGCTCCCGCACGGCATCCACGTTATTTGGTTGCAATCTTAGAACAGCGCGTAGGTCTGTACGGGAATAAAATCAGATCGTCATCCGACGTCGAGAAGAGGCTGACCTTGGATGGCTCCTTCGTCTCGACCAAGCATCCTGCGAGCCTTCCCACGGCGATATAGACCCTTCACACTCCTGTGTTGCTGCAGTACCTTCGTGCATGCATTTTCTGCTTCGATCCAGCTTTCAGGAGAAACCGAGAGGTAAAGACCCTGAATGTTGGATGACTAGGTGATTATAACGTACTTGTTTAACTTCAGATGGGCAGCGGCGAGATTGAGCTGGTAATGAGGCAATTCGGATTCGATCTCATAAGCGGCTTTGTACAGTTTGACGGCAGCTTCATATTCGCCTCTACGAAAAGCAGCATTGCCCTGAAAGATTTGGACGTCGGTCTGAATCAAGACACATCCAATCAGCTGGAAAACGTACCAGCTCTTTCTCTCGTTCCGCTCGCAAATATCTCCACTCCATCATTTCGCCGATGGTCATTTCGGCGTCAACCCCTCCTCCACATTCGTCGGGACCGAGGCCGCCGAAATCAAGATCAACTTCCCAAATATCCTCCTCTTCCTCTGTTTCCCATCCGTAGATGCCACTTCCTCGGCCATCCCACTCTCTCTGCTTCCCAATCCGAACGCCACTTTCTTCCTCGTCTTCTCGGACAGTGCGTTCGCAAACTTCTCCAAGGTGATCCGTTGAGCAACCGCAGTCGCACCATTTGGTCGTTAGCTTTTCGCGTAGGATAACACCGTACCCACGAACGTCGAATTCACGAGCTACGCGCCAGAGAGTCTGAGAGAGTTTCTCGTAGCCATAGCGAACCTTCGTCTTCCAATCGCCTTCCCAATCGGTATGAGCCGGAGCGAGTTCGTTCACCCAGCCAAATTTGAGCTCGCAAGCGTCTTCCAGTGCTTCTTGACCATCTTGAAGAGAGCCAAGGTGAGGCGGCTTGGTAAAAGTAGGCGGAGACATAGCCTCGAGAGCATCGAGATGTGACTTGAGAGCGGGATAATAAGGTAGCAGCCGCAGTGAGTGCAAGCCCAACTTATTGCACACTGGAACATTGTTGGACAATGCCTAACGGGTATCTTTTCAGGGCGCAAACGCGCGGCGACAGGTAGACACGTACGAAATGGCGCAGAGCCGTATACGACCACAATACACTCTTCGTCGCGACCCTTTCCCCAGCCTGACGCATGTCCATGCTAATTGCAGCTCGGAAAAAGTCCTTGATCTCATCAGAGTCGTGGTTGAAGGCCAGCCAGCCTGGACCACCGAGAGTGACGCATCGCATGACCAATGTTGGCAGGTGCACGAGAGCAATGCTGTACAGTCGGGTCGAGTAGAGACGGGCGATATCTTGCTCGTAACGGATGAGGAGGACGCGAGCGATGGCACGCTCGAGTTGTGAAACAGCAGACATTGCTTGAGTTATGCTGCGGTCAATATGCGGGTTGAGTGCGCGGGTGTGGTGTGTTTCCTTGATAATGTGGTGGCCATTTGGACTGTTCTTTTCCTTCTTCATGAGGCCTGAAGCCGATCTCTTCTTTACATGCGAGTATTTCGGCGGCATCTTGCAGTTAAATAGATTGTCTTGTGTGCAATGTCCTTTGATTCCTTGCCACTTGGCTTGTAGGTTGCGAGATCCGACTCTGCCTATTCGCAAATGTAATCTAGAGTCATAATCCTCTGTATCAGGATCTGAATGGTGTCTGTTTAGAGAGTGAGTTGACGAACCAGACCGAGGTATTACCAGTCCAACGTCCTGTTCTTCTATTGCTTCTTTGTTCGACACTGGATAGCGCAAACGGACAAATTGGATATAGCTTCGAGATTCCACTCGGCTTATCGAGAAGGGCTATGGAAATGCAATCCAGTGTCGAGATCTCTGCGTCAGGGTCATCAATTATGGTCAAACTTCAAAGAGGATTGGACGAACCAGACTAAGATATTGCAGAGTAGCCCAAAGTCCTCCTTCTCCTCTTCTTATGTCTCTTTTTCTTTGTTATTGGATCTGCAGGGATATACGTGGTCAGATACACAGCTATAGATCGATAACTGCAATGAACGGGGCGATGCTAACGGCGATACAGTCGGATCGTCGACATAAGCACCAGAAGACGTTGGCAGTCTCACGGCCGCACAACAATAACGCAGGAGAACTAACCTCGACAACGCCGTCGTGAACGATGAAGAGGCCGCCGCTGCGAAGAGCTGCTCGTCGTGGTGGATGGTGAGAAGAATTTTGTCCGTGTTTGTTCGCAGGCCTCCTGTCCTTGAACCTAAACGTCCATCATTCCTCAGCCTTGAGCGCCGAAACTGCGCTTTCTCGTGTGTAAATACACCTTTGACGCATGTAATTCTCCAAAATGTGGAAGCTTTACTGAAATCTTTGGCTGGCTGGAATTCAATGATGTCGGGGAAGGACTCATCAATCCTTGTTGTGCTGTAAGGTTAAGCGACTTTTCACTTGTTTTGACTTTCAAGCTCAATCTGGCACGTATAGAAATCTATCTTAGCAGCATGAAACTGGTTATTGCGATCAACTCGTAGCATGCGCTCGTTGGTCATCTCAGATGTCAGGACCTTCAGCTAGAACCGTAATATAAGTGCCCACTCGAAACCATATTCAAGGCTTCGCCCACGAGTCGAAAGACCCGGGGGGTTTTTTTTTGAACGAAATGAAACAATAAGCCATCCGGAAGCATATATGTTGCATATATGTGTCAGTAACTTCATGGATTGTAGTTCCGGAGGGCGCCATCTCCTCCGTTTCGTGCCACCATCATCTCCGATGCCCTTCGGGTCAGTCTGAATTACGAGATTATCATGGGATGATCTAACCATGCTTTCGCAGATGTTCTTTGGATTCATTTCAGATGTCTTCGTCTGACTATAATTCTCGCATTCGAAGAGGATTCATCGTGTAGGATTCTAGTCTCAATCAACCGCTCTAACGAAAACATTAGCTCAAAGCGTCAGTCAGCTGTTCTCCAGCTGTTAATGTACTACCCCAATTATCTGATATCGATTATTTGTGAATCATGATGGTGATGTCAACTAGACCGTAAACCATGCTGTTGAGGTCGTTTTCGTCTGCATCATGCCTAATCCTACAGCCGCGAATGTACTCGAGTACATCGAAGGAATCGAATCGGCGCGCGTGCGGGCTGGATATGGATTTGACAACGTCGGTTTGTCGGTCAATCGAAGATGTTTGTCAACTGTAAATTGTGAGCGTCTAGGCCACTGATCTCGAGGAACTCAATTGAAGGTGGATAATTTTAGCACAATATTCCCTTGGCGCTGCTTGGCGCTTTATGCATCAAGCGCGCACGGGATGCGCCCGGGCAGAGTTCGCCAGGATTCCAGGAACTCTATTGAGCGGAGCTGAACGGTATAGTAAAATTCTACGCGTAACGGTATCAAGGGGCCTCAGGGCGTGAACATGTGTATAAAATCTTGCCGCCCACTTCCCCAAACTCTTGTCTGCCTTTCCCAACGACGACACCTCCTAATACCCTACGATTCTCCAGAGTCGTAGACCCACATTCATTTCAATCACTCTCTCTTAAAACAGCGCAATAATGTTCGTTGGAGTAACCAGGAGTCTCGCGGCTCTTGCAGTTTTGGCGGCATCCGTGAATGCAGCGGGTACACCGGCGTGCGTGTCAATTTGAATTTGAATTTTTGTAAAGCTGACTTTTACAATCGTTTCAGTTATACTGGACAGCTTCTCTTGCAGCCTGGAATCAACAGTGGTATGTTTATTGATCTGCATCTTGTAAAAGAGCGACAGGGCTCACGACAACCCCAGCTCTTTGCCTGACCGCCGCATCCAACTCCGACGGTGCGAAGGTGACGATCCAGCCATGCAACAACGCTGCCAGCCAGAAGTGGACCTTCAGCAACAACCAAGTCAAGGCCTACGGCAACAAGTGCTTGGACGTCACCGATGGCAAGAACGCCGACGGAACGAAGATGCAGATCTGGACTTGCGGAAGCGGAAACCCTAACCAAAGCTGGGATTACAACGTACGTTTTCTTTGGGATCGTTGCCTTTTCGTTGTAAATTGATCAATTTAATTGTGAATTCAGCGCTGGGCAAACACCTTGACATGGCTGAACAAGGGAAAATGTCTCGATCTTAGCGGTGGGCGCCAGGATGCTGGAAACCAGGTGCGTTTTCTACGTAGCACTCTCAAAGTGAAAGGTATCTCAGAAATCGCGTATAGATCCAAGTTTGGTCCTGCAGGGGTAACATCAACCAAGTCTGGAATGCTGGCTACTCTGTCAACAGCTTGCCTACTACCTCGCAGTCGGGACAATATGGTACCAACAACTGCGGTACTACTTCCAGCTCGTCTTCCAAGTGCCAAACTGGTTGGATCAAGTACGTTTATTTTGTCATCTGCGTTTGTCATGTGGTATAATACTCATAATATTGTTTAGCTCTGCCAGCGACTTCTGCATTTGGGGTCCTCGTAAGTTTTTCTTTTCTGCATCGTCATTCAGCATTTTAAAAAATTTCCTGGACGCTCCGTTCAGCTCGTCTTGCTGCCATCGGTGATATTGAAACCGAGGCCGTTGCCTACTGCACCAAGTCCGGCCGCGGAACTCGCACCATGCCCAACGGCACGTTGAAGGGCGTCCACTTCGTCAAGACTCCCGAATACGTCCAAGTCACCGGTGTTGGCAACTTCACCAAGATCAACGTGCCCAAGGGCGACGAGGGAGGTGAATTGGACAACCGTGGTGCTGATGGCCGCGGAAACCCCAGTGCGTATTGGTTTACTTCAGCTCTTTTTTTCTCGATAGCGAGACTGATTTGGTGCGCAAGTTGGTGGTCTTCTCTACGGAAACACTTTCGGCTCTGGTCTCCAATACCACGAGTGGACCAGCTTCCTCTCCGATACTGAGTTCTGTATCCGTGCTTGCGTCGGTGCTCGTGCCACTGCCCTTTGCAACCACGTCTATGATATCATGGGTTGCTACTGGGTACGTTCTTCAATGTTATCACCAAGACCTCACGAGCCTGATAATTCTTAAAATCTCAGAATATCCCCGCCAGCTATGCCTCGAACGTCTACGAAGATTGCTCCGGTGACGCTGCGTAAGTCTTTCTTCTCTGTTTCATGAATCATTACCGGTCGATATCGATACTAATTATTTTTTAGTCTTCCCATGGGCGTTTACGGCACCAGCACTTGGGTCCAAGGCCACAAGCCCACCCCCTCTGCTCACCCGCAACCCAAATCCTCCAGCTGCAAGTCCCTTCCTACCGTCTCCGTCGCCCCGGTCGCCAGACGCAGCCACATGGATGTCGTCAAACGCGCCCCCGATTTCCCCGGTGCTACTCCCGCTCCCTTGGCTTAAATAAGGCAAATTGTAGACTGGCAGAGGTGCTTAGTATCTCTGCTTGTTTGACGTCTTGCTTTTCTTTGTCGTGCTCGAGCTTGATGGACACTACTTGAACATTCTACAGAACACTTTACTCTACATAGCTATTCTGAGTAGTACACACTATGGACATCTGAATAGTACTACTGTTTTTTAATGTTATCTTGGGCTTTTGGTGTTAATTCTTGGGGATGTTAGCTTTGAAAGTAAGTGAATCGACGTTTTAAATATAAAATGCCTCATTTATGCTTGGAAAGTGTTCTGCTGGTTCATGCAATCTGTTTGATTTCTGGTTTCGAAGTATCTATCTGACACGGGAATAATTAGTTGTCAGGATGTACAGCGATCTGTTGTTATGTCTGAAATTTCCCCACCTATGTATAGCGACGAAGCAGCCGTCGTTAGACGCTTTGATTTTCGTGAATAAGCGCGCACCGGCCCGGTTGTTGACTATTGCTTAGTTTGAAAGGGCTTAGAGCCTGTTCAGTACGGCTACGTTTGCGACTCTTTTGAATAAATCCGGGCCTGGCTCTTTGTGATGGATGGATGACAAACAGTGACAATGTCTGATGACTTCGGCT